>PVJD01004499.1:0-135304 GCA_004026545.1 Mormoops blainvillei
AGGGGAGGCTTACAAACCTGTTCTATTCTTCCTATTGAAAATGTATTGCACCTGTGATAAGGGAAGAGGGAGGGGGAGGGAGTGGGGAAGGAAGGGCCCTGTTCGGCCTTGGTGAAGTGTAGGGAAACACCCCCATTATCAGACATGTCATGTGGCCAGAATCTCTGAGAAGTCCTCTCTGCACCTGCCTGAGATGGCGACTGAACCCGAACATTCCTTAGAATACAGTAGTTTTCCTCCATCTCTGCTCTTCTCACTAGAAGTTCACAGTCAGCATCCTCCGAAAAGAAGTTGGTGGTCCCATTATCAATATACACTCTATGTATTCAAGATGTCTTCAAATGTAGGCAACAAACTTATAAAAATAAATACAAATCCACTGTTCTGGAATAAAAGAATAAAATCTATCTTTGATAACCTGGGAAGACATTTTTTGCTGTCAGCCTCCAGGGAAAGGAAGGATTTTCAGAGGCAGATATGAGGATTGACTAGTTGAAGCTGAGTTTGCGGGCAGGAGCATTAACGAGGTGTTAGCGGACCAATTTGGTTGATGCACAGAGTGGGATTTCGGGAGAGATGGGCGATGCTGCACGTTGGGCTAGGTCTCAAACAAGCTAGGTCTCAGTGCGAACCCCTGAACTCTGCCAACTGCACAGGTGACCTTGGAAGAGCGCTTGGTGAGACGGCAGCTCCGACCAACACCTTGGCCTCAGCCTGGTGGGAAAGTGAGTAGAGGACCCAGTTAACCTGTGCCTGAAACTGGGCCCTCGGAAACCAGAGGGCTGCTCGGTGAACTGTATTGTTTCCAGCAGCTGTATTGCGGTGATTTGTTTTGCAGCAACAGAAAAACAATACAACCTTCCTGCGTCATCTACTGCACTACCTTACCCTAAATTCTAGGGGAATATCACCAATAACTATGAAAATACAGTGCCTATCTTGAATCAGTAATTTAAAGAATTCATGTGAAAATACACGTCTGGGGGTTGCATGAACTTCAAATACTTAGGCAATGAGAGCTGGGTATGGTCAGTGATAATTTGGTACGAAATACTACACAACCTAGTTAATGTTCATATTCTAACTTCATGTTTTATACTTATTTTATTTCCTTAGCAGTTGCCTCTACAGTTTCAATTATTTTCCATATGATAGGCGACTTCTGTTACTTTACAATTCAGCTCATAAGGCCTGATTCAACTATAGAATAACAAAATCAGCAGCACCTATTCTTTTGAAATACCTAAGCAAATTTAGATGACAGGTGTGAAAATTGCATGGCTAATTCAGAGTGTATGGAATTGAAAAACTGGATGGTATTTGGCCCATAAGATATTGGCCCATCTCATTCAATTCAGATAGCGTAGCCCTTAGAATCACCTCTTATTAGCAAAATGTTTGAGGACTGATATAAATTTGAGTAAGTGGCAAAGCAATTTGTCATAGATCAAAATGCCTTTCCTCTTTTCCTACAGAGACATTTAAAACCTTCTTGAATGTTTATGTTCATTAAGCTCATTTCATGGGCATACTATAGCTTGATAAAGCACTAGGGAAATAAAACAAAATAAAATATTTAATAAGTTCATTAAAAATATTTACAGGCTATAAATTGAATTTTTGTTTAAATGAGTTTCTCTAATAACAAAAATATATATATCCACTGTAGTGAATATGGAAAGTACAGATAACAAAATAAATCAGTAGTAGTATTTCTGGGACTCGATTTTACACATTTTTAGTAATTTGGACTATATCTGTAACACATTTGAAAGTATTAATTGATAGGCTAAAAATAAAGATATTGTTCTTTACCTTTACCTATTTTTGATTAATAGTAAAATTGAAATTTTAATATAATATGCATGCTATTTATTTTATCCTGGTATATGTAATGGTAAATATGTTAAAATATTTTACTTTTCCTAGTGAGGTACTTATTATCAAATATGTAAGAATATTACCCAGTTGCATTTTTTTGTTGGTTTTTTAACTGTGTGTGTATCTTACTGTATGTGATTTGACAATGAGGAGTTTAAAAATGTTCACGCAGTAAAAGCTACTGACTTAGTACTTTCTGGATTTTGTCTTTTTTCATGCTTAGAAAAATATACTCCAGCACAAAAGTATGTAAAAATGCCCACCATTCCCAGAAAAGCAATCGGCATGAAGAAGTCCCTCGAAAGGGCTTCCTTGACCTCTTGTCTTGAATACTGTCGGGGAGCATTTCCAAGTGGGGTCACCGGCTCAGAGCCAGGCTGGCCAGATTGGTCCCCTTAGGGGTGGGTGACAAACCCACTTTAAAACTTTTTCTTTACCACCATGAAGGTTTTCTTTCTTTAAGTCTTTGATGAATCTGGAATTGAATTTGTAGATGTTTTGAGGTAGTAAACTAAGATTCCCCCCACCTCACAATTTTTTTTATTGGCTAAAAGAAAGGTTAAATTCTAGATACCTTTTCTAATTCAAATTCACTAAGTGTTATTGAAGGTCTAATATTCTGACTTAGTTATTTATTGAATTTATTGGTGTGACACTGGCTAATAAGATTATATAGGTTCCAGATGTACATGTGTGCGTTTCTATAATCCATCATCTGTGTGTTGTATTGTATATTCACCACCGAAAGTCAAGTCTCTTTGTGTCACCACTGATGCCCCCTCTACCCTCTCCTCCCCCGTCCACCCCCTCGCCCTCTGGCAATCCTGGTAATCACCCTACTCTTGTCTGTTTCTGTAGGGGTTTGCTTCCCCAGTTCCCCCTTTCTGATAGCTGTCAGTTTATTTTTAATATATGCTTTTCTTTTAAGTTCAATCTTTATTGTATTATTTTCATTACCATTTAGTCCCCTTACACCCCCAACCCCCTCAGCAATCACCACACTGTTGTCCGTGTCCACGACTCCTTTTTCCTTTTTGCTCAATCTCTTCACCCCCTCCCACCCTTAGCTCCTCCCCTTTCTTAATATTTTACTTGAATTGACAATAAGTATTTTCGGGGCTGTTAAAACAATGCCAGAGAACACAGAGAGCTGCTAAGAAGACAAGCGCCCCAGGTTTCTGCCCCGGGTCCTTAAAGACAGAGCAGAAGCCCAGCGTCGCTTAGAATCAGTCATGTCGCAATAATAACACAAAGAACACTGGGGTTCTGAGTAATCTATGGGCTCTCGTAATTGTCTCAATTAAAAGGTCATTTATTTTAATGTTTGTCATATAAAAATAAAACTCTTAACACTTTGTATAGTATGTAAAAATCGTCTAAAGTAAAAAAAGAGAAAATCTATCGTAAGCATACTACCCAAAGACAAACCACTCTTAACAGCGGCCCATCTTCAGAAGAGAGTAGAGCAAATTCCCATTCAATATTTTTGGAAGGGTCCCACATATTAAAAATTATTGTCATTGTAACCATCATCTCTGTTATTATTATTATTATTATTGTTAAAATTATTTGTCTTTGCCTGCAACTGTATAGCAAAACAACAAAAAACATTTTCTTTAATGGGAGGAGTCGGGGTATAAGAGGACTAAATAGTAACAGAAAAAATGCAATAAAAAATTACAATTAAAAATAATAAAATAAATTAAATTCCAAACAAAGTACTATGTTCAGCCTTCCCTAATGAATCCTTTCCCATTATATTTTTCTCTGATTTGTTTATCTCTTGTTCTTAAAACAGTTTCTAATTTATAATGCATGCTGTGAAAGTGTTTTTAGAAGAAATGGTCACTTTTAGGAATGCATGAGAGCTTGCTAATTTTATAGGATGGTCATTTGGTCAGGCACATATTGGAGATAAATGGATGGATCACTATGCAGCATGTATACCCAGTTTGGAAGCGTGAAGCAACCAAATTTTAAAACTATATGATCACAAATGTTTAACATGTTTCCACAGTAGCCAAGCAGCCATTGAAATAAACCAACACAAATGCCTAATCTCTGGTATTAATATGGAAAATAAAAAGGTATTCCAGTTAATCTTATACTTATTCCTGCACTTACAGGACACACAGGTGTTTTCAGAAACCACTTGGAACATGTTTATGAGTTATAGAAAATAGGAGTTTCTAACCCTCTAAGCAATAAACCATTCTTTATTTTTAATTAGGTGTTGTTTCCAATGAAATTCCTTTAAAAATCAAATGCCATCTATTCACTAAGAAAGTCATATTTCTTATTATGAATAATAATGAATAATAATTCTTGGTGAATACCTGATATAAAACTAATCCCTAATTTGAAATAAAAAATAGTAAAACATTCATACTGTAAGTATGAAAATTCTTCTGTATCCAATTAAAATTTGGTATTAAGGATAACAGGAGAAAACTACTTGAGCCATGTAGATTAATTATGTGAGGTCACTTGTCATTGATTCAATGATGTTCACACAAATTAATGGACTCAGTTTCACAAATGTGTGCCTTAAGTTGGAATGCATAATAAATCTTTTTGAAAATCAAGTTTAGAATTAATTTTCTTTCCCATAAATCAAATCTGATTATTCTTATATTTTCTGGTTCTCAGTTGCCCTCCTAGATCCTGTAGAAACTGGCCTTTAGCAGGTAAGAAAAAGTCAGTTATTCTACTGCTGTTTGTGGAAAAAATCATACGACTGTGGCACACAGAGTGGCATGAAGGGGAGCTGTGAGTAAACTGTACTTCAGATCGTCAGCTCCTGAGATTAGACAGAAATCGCATCCATCACATCTGTCACTCAGTCTTCATTCCCAATAACTTCCTTTTCTCTCTCGTTGGTTTCAGGTACCCTAAATATTTGAACTGACTCTGTGGCTTCCTGACCTGAATTCTTAATGCACACCCGGCTGGTTTTCAGCAGTAACATGACGCCTCATCACTCATGCAGAGAAGGGTCCAAAATGGAATGTCATTTACACTGTGTGACCTTAGCAGGCTCTTAATCTCTCATGTCTTCATGTATATTTTTAGCAAATATGCATGTATGTGTATCTATCATCTATCTAACTATCTATCTATCTATCTACCATTCACCTATCATGAAAGAAACAGAGGCAGACAGACAGAGAGACAGAGACGGAGAGGGAACCGGTCCATGCTGGCTGTCGCCGAAGGCTCTGGAGATAGGACGATGAACAGAGGACGGGAAGAGCAGCCGCCTCACTGAATGTGCCAGGTGACGACAACTTCTATCATCCAAGGGCCAAAGGGAAGCTTGGAGAAGGTTAGCAATGGCTGTGGCAGGTTGGGTGTTGGAAGAGCGCAGGAAGATCTGTGAGGGAAAGTTCCCCCGAGAAGGTGACGAAGTCTTGAAGAAGACAAATGAACCATGAGATAGGCTGAGGTGAGGACGGCCCACGTGGAGGAAGCACAGGTCTGGAGGCCGGCAGGGCAAGGGTCTGAGGCGGTGTGGATCAGGGACCAGGCCCTGACGCCGGAGCGTGGAGAGCTGGGGCAGAATGGCACATGCGGCCCAGGGGTCCTAGGTTCTAGATTTTGCTGAGCCTCTATTGTGCATAAGAAATGTGGCCCAGCTTAGTTTTCCTTCTGAAGATAATTTTTTCTCTCTTAGAAATGCCACTCTTTTAAAGTCGACGTGTGACCAACCAATGGCTCTTTCCTACCTTCACCTTCTGTGTCCTGGGTCACTGTCTCTGGCGGTGTTACCAGCCATCTGCCCCCAAACGAACTGCTATGTGGACGGATAGGTGAGGCTCTGTAATGTTTCATACATTAATTCCAAAGAGTCACAACGGAAGTAGAACATGTGTGATTTGGGATTTAACGAAGCTAAATCCTCCTTTATATGTGTAAGAGAAGCCCCATCAAATTTCTTTCCCAGTGAATATTGCTATCAACTTCCACAGCACCTTGAAAGACCTCTTGCAATATCATCTGCTTCTAATCATTCTAACTAAAAAAAATTCAAAAAAACAAAACAAGAACAATGGCAACAAAAACCCACACATTTGCTGGAGGCCTGTGAAGGGCAGGATGCACTGTGCTTTGGAAATAGTGGATTCGGGACAGTCTTGCTTTGACCTCATTGACTTTACAGTCTCACTCAGGCGAGGACCAGTCACAGAAAAGCAACCGCACTGCAAGACAGACTAAAAGGAGCACGAGGCCACAGGCCCAGTGTCCTATAAGTAGCAGGCGAGTCATTGCACTGTGGGACCATGGACGACATGTTATGGAAGGACCTCTGGGAGCTACATGAAGGTTAATTAGGAATCAGAGATGCAGCGATCAGGTGAGAAAAACAATCCAACCTAAAGAAAAAAACATATGAGCAAAGACAATTCTGGCTTTTCTTCATTATAATCTTTGCTGTTGTCGAACTGCCCCTTTGGCTGATGGCTCTGACTTCGTTACTGTGGTTTCTACCGGAAGTCTTGGACTGGTGAGTCAGGCGGGAGTTTCTTTTCTTGCTGGCTATTTGGAAAGGGTGCCCAGAGGAGCGGTCCTTCGGACTTTCCAAGGAAGACCTCCTCTTCTGGGCTGCAGGTTATCATAAGCCGTAAGGATTCTAAGTCCGAGGAAGTCCTCCCCAGGATATCTGAATGTGCTTCTGATGGGGGCTTCACCTGAATCATCGCCTGGCCTGCTTTCTTCCTGTTCTTCCAGAAGCTAGGGGTGTTTTTATGGTGCAGGCATTTTGCATCCCGCTGGCATCCGACCTGCTGCGGGCGGCCGCCCGACCCCGGGGGAGCCCTGCCCACTCACATTCTGCTCGCAGCAGCCTCTTGTTCCAAGAAGCTGTCTCCGCATTGGCCTGTTGGTGCTGTCGCCTGCCCCATGGTATAACCTCGCCTTTTTTAATTAGAAGGCTTTCCTAGAGGTTCCTCCAATTACACCTTATATTTTCCACAGAAGAAAAATTTTGCAGGTCATCCTATTACTTCTTATTAAGTCTTTTCCATTCTATACTATATATGCAGACTTTTTTTTTTGTCCCTGAAAGAGATCTTTCTTAGTTTTCAGCACTGCATGCAGTTTTCCCCTTATAATTTTTAAAACTTTTCCAAGGAATGTTGAGAAACGTAGTGTTAGCATATCTGTGGTGTATCACATCTGAACACACACCTGAACATCTGATTTGCTTTTAAATAAGAAAGCGGGCAACTCTGAAAATGCTAAGGTGGCAAGTGTTCCAATTGCTCTAATGTGTCACAAAACAGAAGGAAAGAATGCACATGTTACTCAAACCCTTTACAAATATTCATGGATAATTGCCCCAGTACCGAGTGTTGTTTGGGTACCCAGAATGCGATAAAAACAGCTTGGAGTTCCGGTCCTCTACCTTGTAGGCAAGATGGGAAGAAGAACTAATAAACTCGCCGTCTATCATGACCACGTAGGTGGTAGGAATTAAGGTACATTTCCCAAAAAATTCCCGGAGAAAGCATTAAGGATCCTCACACCAGTCGCTTAGTCCATCTTTCTCAGGACCAGGAAATGGGAGCTTTTGAACCTTCATCTCTCACTGCAGCCAGGATATCAGCTGACTTTGGGAAAGGACAAATGTTTGTGCCGGCCTTAGGAACTGTGCTTCCGACCACACGGACACTTGATTCATGGACTGGACGCTAAATCCACGTGGGTCTTGGGTGATAGCGACAGACTGCCATCAATTCAGCCAAGTAGTAGTACCCCTGATCACCTTGCGTTAGATCTGGGAACTGTGCTGAATCCCATTAACAAAGCATCCGGCATGTGGTGTGTGGCCACTGATCTCGCTGAAGTTTACTTTTCCAGTACAAACAGAATTTAAAAGAAAAAGAGCGCCTGTTCTTATTTAATAGATGAGTGTACATTTAGTCTTGGTTAAGTACTATGCTTAGCTTCTTCCTCTTGCTTATAATACACTCAAGACACAGACTGCCTGACCAAGCAGAGGTCATAACACTGACCAGCCATAACAGGGCATTCTACTTCTCAAAAGGGCTCAGGGGAAGTCACCTCGGAAGTTGCAGGCTTGGTAAGACATCCGTGCTCTAGAGGTAGGGAATCAACGTGAGGCAGATCCGAGGGGTTGTTCATATCAGGGCTATTTTTAGGGTGCCGGGGACAGAGGGTGTTTCAGGAACTCCCCTTCAAAGCAAATAACAGATCATTGCCTTTTTCACTCCCCTCACTGAGCAGGAAGCGCCAATTTTGGAAGGCTTCTTGGAGGCAGGGACGCAGCCTAGTCCCTACCTGGGAATATTGTCCAGCTCATTTCTCAGGAGACCCACTGTGTGGCTAGCACTCAGTAAGACCCAGAGCAGGGAAGCGCTCTCCGGGGTGTTCAGGCTGTGCACCAGATGACTTGCCCCTTGGGCTGCGTTACCTAGGACTTTCTATGATATGACTCCGACATGAGTCCAACATGACATGCCCCTGTTGGAGAAGGCATCATGTAGAATTCTGGGTGATCCCATTAGAAAAATCCCACAAGATACACTTCTAGTTTTGGGGGGCTATAACGTCTTTGGTGAAAATTATGTAAATTAAAAAAAAATAGTTCCTAACATGCTGGAAGTGTTCAGAAGAGCTTAGGCTAGATTTGCACTGGAGAGAATTACATGCTAGAAGTGCTTACTCCTGTCTGACTGAACTTAGCATCGCATACACATGTTCTAATATCCACGGCAACCTTCTTTGACCTAGGTTTGTGGAAGATATTACCTATAATTTGTTTTTTCTCAGTTTTGCTCTTTTAAACTATATTTTTCTGTCTATTCAATTTTTCTGTTTTAAGGGTATTTGGAGAAATATAAAATGCTCTGTGTCAAATTCCTTGGTATTGCCACCATGTCTCTATTGCAAGATGTATTTTAAATCTCAAGTGTACTCTTGCTTAGTATTTCAACATTTTTAAAAAGATTATTTATTTATTTATTTTTAGAGAGGGTAGGGGAGGGAAAAAGAAAGGGAAAGAAACATCAGGGTGTGGTTGCCTCTCACACGCCCCCTACTGGGGACCTGGTCCACAACCCAGGCTTGTGCTCTGACTGGCAATCAAACCAGCGACCCTTTGGTTCACAGGCTGGCACTCAGTCCACTGAGCTACACCAGCCAGGGCTCAATATTTTTTTGACAATTGTTTTCCCTTGCTTATCTTTTCTGAATGAACTTTATTTATGTTTTCTTGCCTAATTGCAGTGGCTAGGATTTCCAACACTCTGTTGAATAGAACTGGCAAGAATAAACATCCTTGTCTTTTCTCTGATCTTAGAGGAGAAACATTCATCACTGAGTATGATGTTAATTGTGGGCTTTTCACATATGGCCTTTATGTTGTTGAGGTAATTTCCTTCTGTTAGTAGTTTGTTAAGTGTTTTTTCTTTTTTTAATTATGAAACAGTACAGATCATTTCAAATACTTTTTCTGCATTACGTGAGATAAAAATATTTTCTTTTCACAGAAATTTATTTGTTCTGTGAAGGTGGAGTATTACATTGATTGATTTCCATATGTTGAACCAATCATCCTTGCATTTCAGGAATAAATCCCATTTAGTCATAGTTGATAATCCTTTGAACCAGCTGTTGAATTGGTTTGTTGGTGTTTTGCTGAATAGATTGCATGAATATTCATTAGGGATATTAGTCTACAGCTTTATTTTCTTGCAGTCTTATTGTCTTGCTTTGGTATCAAGGTTATGCTGGATTCATAGCATGAGTTTGTAAGTGTCCTTTTCAATTTTTAAAAAAGATTTTGAGGGGAATTGATGTGAATACTTCTTTAAATGGTGAAAGAACTCACCAGGTAGCCATCTGATCCTGAGATTTTCTGTCAGGAGGTTTTGATTGTTTATTCAATCCCCTTAATAGTTACAGGTTTGTTTAGATTTTCTATTTCTTCATGATCAGTTTTGGTAGGTGTGTGTTTCTAGAAATTTATCCATTTCATCTAGGCTATAATTTTTGGGGCATATAGTTCTTCACAGTATTTCCCTATATTCCTTTTAATTTATATAAAATGTGTTGTAATATTATGACTTTCACACTTGATTTTAGTTGTTTAATGTTTGCTTTTTTCCCCTCAATCTAGCTAAATATCTTTCAATTTTTTAAATTTTTATTCAGAGAACCAATTCTTGATTTTGTTGCTTTTCTCTATTGTTTCTTCTCATCTCTATACAGTTATTTTTCACCCCAGTCTTTATTATTTTCTCTTCCTTTTAGCTTTGAGGTTTGTTCCTTCTTTTTTCCCCTAGTTCCTTAAGGAGTAGTTACACTGTTTACTTAAGATATTTCTTTCTCTTTAATACAAGAATGTACAGCTCTAAGTTTTACTCTTAGCGTTGCTTTCACTATAATTCATGTTTCCTAATGTGTTTTACTTTTAATTTGTCTCAAGATATTTTAATTCACCCCTGTGATTCTCAAATGTTAAAATACTGAGTGCTGCAATGTTCCCAGCACAAATATAGTCTCTGTGCCTCATTCACCACTATTATTCTATACAAGTTCTCGAACAGAGAAGCTCTCCTTCTTGTGTATCTCATGTTGCTCTTAGGTGAGCATTAAAGATCTCAGTGAGTGTGTGGTATTGAGTGTGATTGATAGGATATAATATTATGTAAGTATGTAAAGGAGGTAAAGAAACATATTGATTAAGATAGGTAATAAGAATAGAACAGAGTGACAGAAGTATTAGTAAGTCCATTAGCAGGGAATAAGAGAGGTATTTCCATTGTCTAAGATTGTACTCAGCTATATTTGATATAAAATGCATATTGAAATTAATTCTCATGTCTAAGAATGTATTTGGACTACCCAAGTGAGAAAGAATAAAATTGTAGAGAATATATTTTTATTCTCTCCTAGAGTGCATTAAACAGAAAATGGGAAAAAAAGTAAGAGCCAAAAAGAAAAAGAAAAAAAGAGTACCAAGCTGGCTCCGATAAATGGACTGCTTGTGGTCCAATGATGGGAGTGTGACAAGGACAACATGAGATTACTGACATATGACACCTACAACTACACAGAATTACCATCATGTTTATTATTTCAATCTGATAAAATTATTTACTTTTCCTTATAAAACTTTAATTCTCTAGAGAAAAATAAAATGAAACTTACTCATTAGTTATATTAACATCTCACTTCCTTTAAAAATACAAAGATCGGAAAATACGGTAATCACGATTCTACCTAAAATCCAACTCTACAGTGTAAATAGCTATCTACAAAAAGATCCAAAATGTTTGGCTTAACAAATAAAGGCATCCACAGTTGCTACCACCAGTCTCCCAATTTAAGCCCAAGTTCCCATGATGCTCAAAGCCGATACTCACCGTTTTTGTTTATTCTGTGTTCCCTGGGAACACTTTGTCTACTTTTATACACATGTGTTCTCCTTGTTCTCTCGTTTGGTGAGGTGCTCTCCTCCCACATTCCCACCCCATTTAATACTGCACATTATTTCAGGTCGAGCTGATACATAAACCACCCAGGGAGTCTACACTGACTGCAGACAGGGTCAGGTCCACCCAGGCAGGAAGCTCCCGCTGCTCTCCAAACCCCAGCACGGGGCAGAGATGGAGAACTCATTAAACAACAACGTGGTCAATATAGTTACAAGTCTTCTTTTTGATTGATGAAAAGTTTGATTTTTTATAAGCTTTCTTCCTTCATGTCTTCTGCAATTAAAAAAAAAGTTAATTCCTTTTTTACAAAAGAGTCTTTAAAAATTTGGGATGTTATAATAAATGTCTTAAGTTACTGTTTCCCAGACTGAGCACATTCATTTGTCTTCGTGACATGATTTATAGACTCTTCAATATCCAGTCACCATCTCCTTAATGTATTATAATTACATTCATCTGGTGTAATAAAATAGTATGGACCTTTTTGATTATGCGATTAAATGAAGAAATATATCAAGTTCAAGAATGGGAAAATGTAATATTATAAAAATGGCATACTCATTTGCATTTATGCAAAATATCAATAAAATTATAATCTCAGTATATGGTTCTAAAATTCAGACAACAGGATGAATGTCCAAGAAAAACTAACATTTTTAAAGGAAGTGTAAATGTGTGCCATCAAATATTATCAAATTCTCACAATTAAAATAATTTTTATAGCTCAGAAATAGAGTTAAATTGCATATGTGACTATATTTTTATTGTTATGTGCATATTTATCTATAATAAGATGATAAAATATGTTTCAAGTCAGGGGCAGAAGGAAACATTTCTCCATATACAGTATTAGAGTATTTACAACTTATTTGAAGAAATTAACCGAGTTTTATTCATACCATTTAAATAAATAAATTTCAGAGTACATAAAAAACTAAATATGGAAAGGAAACAATTCCCCCAAATTATAATTATATTAGTTCAACCCTTTAGCTTATGTCTTAGAACTCCTGACTTCCCAGCTTCTCGTGGACTTTATTACTGCAGTTAACGTCTCTTCATACGCTGGAATGCAGCCTTTATTATAAAAACAGGCTTTGTCACATGTAGTTAATATTCTCCCTTTAGGCCCCATTTCCTTCATTTCCTCCCGTTTCTTTTCTCCTGCTTAGAGCATAATTTTCTTTAAAAGCTTTCTTTATCCCTGTATCCAATTCCTCAACAAGCACTTTATCTTCAAATCTTTTCAACCTCTATTTCATCCCACCTTCTGTTCTGAATTATTTTCCAAATGAAGACCATTATTGCCTGTTTGCCTTCACCAAACACTTTGGTCAAGACCCGCCCTTAATTGTAATCAGTTTCTCTGAGCGGTTGGCAGGGCCGGCAGCTGGCCCCCTGGTTACCCTGTGTCTACTGCTGTGTGGCCCACGTTAACCTAGTTTCCTCTTAACATCTCGGCCGTCTTCCCTTCCTTCCTCAGAACTTTAAGTTTGACATGCCCCAAACTTGATCCTCAGTCGTTTTATTTTCTTTTGTACAGTCTATTCCTGGGCGATCTCCTTGTATCTCACGGATTTAAATGTCACATCCACCCTCAGACTTCCAAATTGATTTTTTGGGTCTTGTTGTCTTGTAGGCCTAATCAGTGTGACATGAGTCTCCCTTTCCTACCACCAACATGTTGCTCTGAGTGTTTCCGTCTCCAGAACTGTCCACTGTCCATTTATTAAGACCTGCCCCCAGGTGAGTAGTCACTCGGGATCTTACTTTTCTTCTCATACTGTACACAAATTTAACAATAAGCCCTGCGTATTAAACTGTATAAAACTATCCTCGAATTCATCTCTTCTTCCAAGTTCTACCATAAAACCAAGTGTCGGCCACCAACTCTCTCCTGGAGTGATGAACAACAGAAAGGACCCTGAAAGGAAAGCTGTCCTAGCATAGCCTCTAAAAACAGCAACACTGAGGCCCAGGCTGGGTGGTTCAGTCGGTTAGAGCATCATTCCCATTCGGCAAGACTGTGTCAAGATTGTGGGTTCGATCGCCAGTCAGGGCATATACAAGACCTAACCAATAAATGCATAAATCAGTAGAACAACAAATCAATGTTTCTCTACCTTTTTCTCCCTCGCTCTAAAATCAATTTAAAAATAAAATCACTGATGCTGAAGCCAGAGACCTGGATTCAAATACGGACCTGGCCCGGACTGGTGATGCCGGTCAGGCGCCCGGTGCCCATGTGCTACTTCTTTGTGCCTGTAGCTCAGGGTTTCTGTTGTTCGGTGTATGATTTTTTTAAAATTTTATTTTTGATTACAGTTTAGATTTAATATTATGCTGTATTAGTTTCAAATGGGGATTAGTGACAGTGCCTACCTTGTTGCATTATCTTGGGTTTTAAGTTCATGAATATGTATAAAAGCTGTAGAACAGTATTTATACAGTACATGATGTTGAACTCTCTATATAAAGGTAAATTCTCTGAATGTCATCATTTTAAAAAGAACATTCTTATAACATAAAAATTATTAGCCCTGTTAAAACAAATTAATAAGAATAAAACTGTAGGACACCAGTAATTATAATTAAGATATAATATTTAAGAGACTATATCACTGGAACAAAGTAGAAAAAGGAATTCCCACCTGGTCCAGACTCAGACCTGGGCGTTTATGGAGTGATGCCCGATTTACAGAAATGATGGAAGGAATCCGCTAGTCACCTGGACTCACTTTGGAGAGGCGAGCGACGGGGGAAAAGCCTGGAAAACAGACCTTTGTCCTTTCATCAAAACAGTGGTAGAAATAGGTGGTCTTTTACAGAAATTATACTGGATATTTGTACATTCATTTTTTTAAAAAAACTTATTTTGAATTCTAACCTACAAAATAGGCAACAATCAATTCCGGATGGGTTATATCTCTAAATAAAACAAAAGATCAATATTGGAAGATAACATAGGGAAATATATTAATGTCAGTGAAGGAGATAAAAATTTCTTTACCTGATTGCCAAGAGAGTAACCATAAAATAAAATGATATTTATTAAAAGAGATATACATTCATCATAAAAACATACAAATTAAGCAAACCGCAGAGAGAGGTGGGAATGAGTATTTGCATATATCAAATTGACAAAGAGCTCATAGTCATAATATATAAAAACTCTAGCCAGTAAAAAAGAAAAGCAAACCAATTAAAATGGATGAAATACTTGAAAATGTGCTTGACAGCAGGGAATACCCTAGCTGACGACGCGTACATGACAAAGGTGCTCAGCAGAATTAGAAATCAGAGGAATGAACTGTGATGCCAGAGCCACCTCTGTACATCCTCCAGAGGGAAGTGGAGTCAGAACTGCAGTGTGTGATTAGTGTTGTGACAGCGATTAAAGCCGAATAACACATGCCTCCCCGTGACCCAGCAATCCCTCACCAGGCACGCATTGGTGCACTAGAACATGTGCAAAAGAATCTTCATGGCAGCTTTATTTGCCTTATTCAAGCACTGCAAAGAAGGGAGTCACGCCCATTTATTAAGAGCATAGATAAATGAAAATGAAGCTTCTCACAACAACAAGAATGATTTAAATACTACACAGGGTAAATGTCTCAATGGCAACAGAGAAGGAGAGCATCCAATCAAAGACTCTGTGTGCGTGAGATTTCTCTTATATTCCTTAAAAATACAAGCCACAAAGACCCGAAGTCGGGTGCCTTCCCTTGGGAAGATGAGTGGTTCTTAACTTCGAAGGGAATTGGGGAATGTTGGTAACGTACTATTTCTTTTGACGGGTTGTGTATAGGAGGTTCTGTCAGGGTAAAGCCGTCACCTACACACTTAACTCTATGCACATCAGGAACAAAATACATTTAAAAATGAAGTAGAGAGGTAACAGTAAAAAAGTATTGAAAGGCAGCATGAGTAGGTTGAACATTTCTGGATGTTTGACTGAGAAAGTAAGTGTTAAAGAAATGGAGTTGTCTCAGCTACAGAGGAATGTGGAATCAAAAAATGTGTTCTGTTTTATATGTAAAGTAAATTATTCAAGAAAGCAAAAGGCTGATGGTGCCGAAGAAAGATGAAGTACCACACCCAAGTGTAAGAAATGCAACAGGAAGTGGTATCCAGAGATTAGCCATTGAAAGAGGAAATAATGTTTTATCTGTCGACAGAAGTAAAAAGGAGAATGCCTATAATTTACATAATTTAAAATACATAGTAATAGAGGTTTTTAATTTTAAAATATCTTTAACACGTAAAAAGGCTTTGGTGTCAACTCTATGAACTCATTTAGATAGACTTATATCCTGAGGTGTGTAAATGTGTTTTTTAACTTGATTGCACATATGGATGGTGTTCTAAAACAGTGATCTTCAAGAAGGGTACAAAACTGGCCCCTTCATGTGGGTGGATTATTTATTCCTATTCAGCCTCCTTCCATGGCAGCACCTTTCCCTATGTTTATGTGATCTTTCAGTTCAGAGAACGAACCGTAGAACAGTGACAGCTTGTTCAAATACATGCTGACCTTTGCACATTTTCAGGGTTCTCCCCACCTTTTTCTAAATCTCAACTTGAAACAGTGCATTTCTCTGGCATCATTAACCCACCTGTCAGTTATCAATTTGATAGATTATTTTTCCATCCTCTGTCCCACAGGGTGACCCCTCCTGCCTGTCCTGGGCGTCCCTTTATCACTTCACATCGTTATCTCACTGCTTCTCTGCAACATTTCACTTTTCAAAACTGATGTTCACCCTTAAAAGCCTGGTCGTCAGCCAACTGGACTTTCAGGCTGGAAGTCATATTTTAGTTTTGCCAAGTTTTGTTTTAAACATTGTCTTAATGCATTTGTCAAAATTTCCTAATGGAAGTATCTAGTGTCTTCTTCAGAAAGTTGGAATTCTTTCTTCCTAATTAATCTCTACCCACCTAACAGATCTACTACTATTATCTATATCTTGGAAAAATATCTTTTATATTGTTTTATTTGTGAACAGTAACTTGAGCAATGACTTTTTTTTTTTGAATACCTGAGAAGTGACCTGGAAAATTTCAATCCGGAAATCTGGCCTCAGTTTTCTGCATCTTCTGCTAAGAATCTCCTGTACATTTACCTCATGACTCAAAGTCGTGATATTTCATAAAACCAGTGACTTCTCATGCCTAAAAATAGTTCATGAACAGCCAGTTTCTACAATATCATTAGCTGTTGAAACTTGGCCTGTCCACTTGTAACAATTTCAAAAAGAACAGTGTAAGGACGGGAAATTAAATGTGTATACTGGGAGGAAGTCCAGGCGGGCACCCAGCTCGGAGAGAACCTGCAAAGAGCCCGACCATCAGAAAAAGAAATGCCAACGTCTGAAGGCAAATGGTAGAGTGAGGTAACTTTAGGTAACACGGGACAATTCTCTTCATAGACAGGCGATGCGCCACTGCAGGGGTGAGGTCGCAGGCTCAGCTGGCAGCAGAAGCAGGAGGACAGCGCCACGATTCCTGGTTCTCGCACACACAGCACCTTCAGCACCTCACTGTCTACTGCTTTCTCCTCCCCTCACCCTTCCTTTCCTTGTCATTCACGTTTTTACTTTCAAGATCCGGGTAGTAGGCAGTGTTTTCCTTGATACTTGTATAGTTCCTCTCTTTCGCCTGCAAATCAACAACTGTAATGGGCACAAATGGAGTGTGTGTGTGAGCATTTACACCCAGAGAGGTGACTGGGTGACAGCCTCTTTGAGTTCCTAAATTCTCTCTGATTGGATTAGACTGGGGTAGGGGAACAAAGTAAAATAGAACGAAAAACAAAACCTTGCCTAAGGGATAGATTTCATATATGTTGCTGTTGATATTTTTTTAATTCTATAATCTGGGCATGGAAAAAGTTAGGTAAAATCATATTAATTAGCTGATACAATAAGCATGGCCAAGAAAGCCATGCATTTCAAGAATTATCCCCATCTTAAGCAAGAATTATATTTAAACCCCTGTGCACAGGATTTTGTGCCATTTGGAGACACTGTTCATATAAAATCATTTTTGTATCACCATTATCCATGGGAAAATTAAAAACCTGTGTGGTTTAAATGCGTGGACTTCTGACTAGCTGGTGCTGTAAGGAGTGTTAACTGTGTCCCATGAGCTCAAGCAGGGCTGAGGGCTTCAGCTATAAATAGATGACTGAGATTTAGTTAAGGGTCTTAGGGTTTGCCAACCAGAAAGACAACTACTCGAAGGTTCCCAAAGGAGAAAGAAAAGCTTAAGGTTCTTAAATAAGAATCATGTCCGCGTTCTGAGCCTCTGCAGGGGTCCAAGGTGGCTTCTCTAGATGACCAGTGGTCCAGATACCGCATGTCAGGTGGTCTGGACACCTGCACGTTCTTTTCTAGGCACCTCAGGGGGTAATCAGAGGGTAATCTGGGGGGTGGATGGAGATGTGGCATTGATGAAGGGTTAGGAAGTTCAAAAGTTTAAACTCCTGGGCTAACTTAAAAATATAAAAGTGTTGTTTGCTCATGCCTCAGGCTACTTGATTTTAGTAATTTAGCTGCTTGACTCTATTTTAATTCTTCACTCTATTTATCAGCCACCATCAGGTACTTTGTAATTATTTTAAAGTATCACCATCTTTCCAGTTCCAGGAACTTCAGGGCCACCTGGCAGTTGAGTTCAGCTGTCGACCTGGGTAAAATCGATTCCTGATGGATGGAAGAGAGAGAAATATGTAATATTTTACTTTTGACTTACTATATCTTATATATTATAATCAAAATATTATCTTAGGTTCATTGTATATATATTTAAATTAATTTTAATGCAAATTTAAAATGTTTGAACTCTTCACAGCACTTTCTATGAGCAAACAAAGCAGTTTGTCCATTAAATGTTTTATTTAATTTTTAAACAAGAAAGAACTGATTGAAAAATACATAAAATTTTGACATTAGTGATTAAAAACACATTACCCAATGGGAAGTAGACTTAAATGTGCTAATTACATTTGACTGTTAAGCAAATTCTGATAAAACGTGTTTGGACATGAAAATATTTTTCTGGCTTTTAAATTGCAATTTAAGGCTTAAACTCCTCTAATTAATATTTTATAATATGTATGAGATTCTTGGGGAAAAAGAATTTAGATAGTTTTATTTTGTATAAATACACATATTCACACACATCTATATGACATAGTATATACATTATAAGTACACACAAGTATATAAAATGTATACATATATACTACTTTTATGTTTATAATATTTACAGGTAAATATTATATGTTACCATCTATATATACACATATTATACCATGCATAAAATGTTATTCTTCCACAGATGGCTACATTATATTTGTAAGGGTTCTAAGATGCAAAACTGAACAAATTGGTAAAATATTGAAAATATATATCAAAAGTTTAAATGTTTGAGTAAAAAAACTTTTCAAATGCAAAGCAATATATGACCCTGAGTGAAAAACTATAATTATTTGTAACATGGAATTTGAATTTGCAGTAGCAGAAACATTTCTGATGATTGACCCTGTTTTTTAAAATATTTTATTTAGTTTTTAGAGAGAAGGGAAGAGAGGGAGATAGAGAGGGACAGGAACACAGATGTGGGAGAAAAACTGATCAGTTGCCTCTCACACACCCCCTCCCCTCGACCAGGGACCTGGCCTGCAACGCAGGTATGTGCCCCGACCAGGAATCGAACCAGCAAACTGGCAACCCTTCGGTTTACAGACCACCACTCAACTCCCTGAGCCATGCCAACCACAGCTTGGTGGTTAATTCTTTACATAATTTCTGGAAAATTTTAACCTCTTGATTTGCTTTTCTTTGGTGGTTTGTTTGTATTTTTCGGTTATTTTCCTCATAGGTAACTTTCTCTCCTTCACATATAGCCCATTTTCTTTACCTCAGTGGACCAACTATGATCATCAATGCTTACTTAGCTTATTGAGCAGGCAGTTCATCCATTCAGAGAATGAAACCCACAGTACAGCATACCAAGGCAACATAATTATTTGAATTTTTCTGAATTCATTTTCGTTTGACTTGTAGAACTAATCGAATATGCCTTTGAAGCAAATGGAAGAGATCCTTATTTGCCCTGCATTTATCAGGCTGGTTTGGAAAGCCCTGTGGGGTGGAAGGCGGAGCCGTTACTTTCAGGGAGTAAACTCTATGGCACTTTCCTTCTTGTGCACAATTTCTCAGATGCAAGGAAGCCATTGGTTGTCGAGTCTTTCCGCAGAGTGAACAATACAAAGGAAAGTCTTAACAAAAGACCTTGTTCTTCCCTCAGAAGCTCATCGTTGTGTGTCCTCTGGCAAGACCCTCAGCGACTGCTCTTTCTGCACAAGCAGGGGTGAGACTAACTGAGGGCCCAGCTGGGTCTCTACAGAACGCGGTGTTCTGGACCCAGAAACCCAGTCCAGGCGCAAGGCAGTGTCTGCGAGCTTGTCAGCAGACACCCATCACAGCTCACGGGGCTGCGAGACTCCTTTCTGAGAAATGCAATCCAGTTTAAGGGGGAAGGACCTTCTTGCCCTTGATCTTGTCATAATTATTTCTCTGGCTTCAATAAATTCTGCTTCAGATTCCCTCAATATCCAGGCTCCCTTTTGATTTTTAAATCTGTTGTCGGATTTGTACCCACCTCATGCCCCGCTGAGCTGCTGTGAGATAAGACTAGTAACGTGATGAATGTTCCTGGACTTGAGTGTAGAGTGAAAGAGGTGTATTGACCTCAGAGCATGCGATGGGGACCGGTCTCTTGAACAAACGGTGTTGGGAAAACTGGACAGCCATGTGCAAACGAATGAAACTGGACCACTATTTTACACCATACACAAAAATTAACTCAAAATGAATTACAGGCTTGAAATGAAGTCCTGACACTATAAAACTCTTACACGATGTACTACGGGATACTTTTCAGCTATGTAAGGTAATGAAATCGTACTGCATGCGGTAAGGAGAGGCCATGAGGACAGGCAAGTTCCAGTGCTCTCACTTACATACGAATCTGAAAAACAAAACAAAAAAGAGCATAAACGAAACCATGGATACACGGAACGGATCGGTGGTTTTCGGGGGAAGGGGAAATGGAAACAATGGTTAATGGAGGACAGAAGTGACAAAGTTCCAACTGTACAAGTCACGGAGATGTCACGTACAGCACGGTGACTAGAGTTAACAAGACTATTTCACGCACATGCAGTTGCCCAGAGAGTAGATCTTAAAGAGTTTTCTTCACAAGACTAAAACTCGTGTAACTGTATTGTGACAGATGTTAACTAGACTTATTGTGGTGATCATGTTGCAAAGTACACAAATATTAACCCATTGTGTTGTAACTTTGAAACCGATATAATGTTAATTATCAATCATACCTTCCTTGAAAAAATGAGCTGAGTCTCTTGTAGGCCTATATATTTGGGTCTTATTTTACTCGTTTTGCCAATTTACGTCTTTTATTAAGGACTTTAATCCATTTACATTTAAAGTAATTACTGAGAAGAAACAACTTACATTTGCCATTTCACTATTTTTCCTGTATTTTATAGACTCCCCCCATTTCTTCCCTTACTGCCTTCCTTTGTGTCGACTTGATATTTTTGTAGTGACACTTTTTTAATTTCTTTTCATATACATTTATACATATTTTCTTTGTGGTTGCCTTGGGGAGTACATGTAGCTTTCTAAAATTATCTTGAATTCATACAATTTACTTTTAATTGTGCACAAAAAAATTCTACTTCTAGATAATTCTGTTCCTTCTCCACTTTATTGATGTCACAGATTATATCTTTAGACACTGTGTATCCATAACATAGATTTATGATTATTTTTGTGAATTTGTGTTTTAAATACCATGGAAAATAAAAAATAGAGCTATAAACCAAAATTAAGATAATGCTGCTTTTAAAAAAAACACAAACTGTGTTCATGCTGCCACCCCCGTGGAGAACCCCCTACTCCCACATGGCTTCCCTCGGCAGGACCGCAGCCTGTGGGCCTGTACTCAGGACTGAGGACCCCAGGGTGGACATGGTCGTACACATTCGTAGCTGAAAGTCCTCCTAATCGGGCTGCCCCGAGCTGGGGTTCCTTGAAAACACCTCGTCCGACACCTCGTGATTGGAGGGCCTTCTGATACTTGTTTCCACTCGGACACTGTACTTTTCTACCACGGCCCTGTCTCCCTCTTCCTGGGCCCTGGGTCCACACAGATAGCAGAAACCTTTTCTTTGGAGCTTCCTCAGGAGTGAGATCACCCTCCCACCTGCTCTCACCCAGTGAAATTCCGCGGGTGACTCCGGCACCGTGGGGTAGCCCGCACCTCCTTTTCGGTCCCTGCCGAGACTCTCTCAGTGAGCGAATAAGCGCCCCAGTGCTGTTGTCGATTCGAGCTTTGGCTCGTTGCCCGGCCGAGCCCCTGGCAGCCGTGTCGTGACACGCAATTCCCAAGGCCTCCTCTGAACCTAGCACGGCTAATCCCATTCTAGTTTTCTCTCCAAACTGCAGTGCTGCAGCGTGAATAAAAATACTGATCGAAGGTCTCTATAGAAGCCATGGAACATTCAGAATCATCCTCAGTCTTCCCTCTGTGCAGATACGGAGAAAAAAGTCCTGAAACACCAAGCCCCTCTTCCCCGTGTCCCCGAGGCCTCTGGCTTCCAGGTCCCTGCTGGGTCATCTTCGTCCGGATGACCTGTTGCGGCTGCTCAGAATCTTGTGCGCGTCACCGTGCCAGCTCATGGTGAAATGTTTCTCTGCTTGTCATGTTTCGCAACCCTGGTCTTCTTCACGCTGGCTGTTCCTGGTGCCAGCACAGTCACACCTCCCAGGCGTCCCTGGCGGTGCTGCTTGACCTGGGGTAACCTTCATCCACCGAGCACCAGTGATTTGTTAACACCGTAGGTCCCTGTGCTCTCGCCCACCTGCTCCTGTCGCTTCCTGGTAAAACTAAGCAACGTTAGTGTCCCAAGGCGGGAGTCTAACATAACCAGGCGTGTCTGGACAAGCTCAGCCCCACAGGCGGGAAAGGATCCCAACCTGTCTCCTCAGGCCACCTCTCTGCAGCCTCAGTCCCTCGGAAATATGGGGGAGCCCTCCTATCAATATCGCCCCCACGTCTCGTTTCTTCGGAGATCTCCGTGTCTCTCGTATTCCGCTGTTCCCTGAGAACCCCACACAGACACACCGACAACACATCGGAGCTGGGGCTGGTGCGGCTCCGCGGATTGAGCGGTGGCCTGCGAACCAAAGGTTCGCGGGTTCCATTCCCTGGTCAGGGCACCTGCCTGGGCTGCGGGCCGCGTCCCCAGTAGGGGGCGCTCAAGAGGCAACCACACATTGATGTTTCTCTCCCTCTCTTTCTCCCTCCCTTCCCCTCTGTCTAAAAAATAAAAAAACACACAACGCATTGGAAAGTGTTTGAGTTCTTTGGCTAAAAGAGCAAGAAGTCACTTATACCTAAGAGTAACATTTTATTTAACATTACACTATTAAATACATCATTGAAACATGTTGAAACACCAGCTTATGAGTCTGTCGAGAGGCACAGGTGTTGGAAAAAGGCAAACGGGTTGGTTAGGCAGCAAGAAGAAACTGCAGATACTGAGTGGATTTGTTTTATTACAGTGGCGCTCGCCAGCCTGGGTCGTCTTTCCCTCCGTAGCAGGCAGTTCTCAAGCAGCAATGCTTCTGGCCAGCGGGGCGGGTTTCACCGCGAACTGCTGAACCTTGAAAGGCAGGTAGAGTGTCATTTTAACACTCAGAGCTTAGGTTACATTCCGAGTCCCTCTTTCCTAGAGAGATGTACGCACCTCTTTGCTGAGGCAGATGCATGTGTCTGAACAGCTGCTGATCTCCAAGTTATTTCCTGCATTTATTTATAAACACTCTGAACACACTCCCCAACGCGGTCCTAGCCCCGCTATAAACTAAAAATAAGAGCGGAAACGGTCTCCCAGGTGCTGCAGCCTTGACACGGCGCTGCCGCAGCCACCCATGACCCCAGCGCAGGGGCACCGTGTTCAGGGGGCCTGGCGTGGCGCACCCCTGTCTGACCATTAATCGAAATTAAACAGGAAAAATACAGCCTGCTAAGAGGACCGTCACAAAGCAAAACGGGCTGTTATTGTCGCTGTTTTCTTTTTAAGAAGCAGAAAACCCAGCTAGATAATTTCATGATCTAAGTAATTCACATTCCTTCAGGTTTCATTTCATCTGCGTGCATTTCTTTATTTCAGCTGCAAATGTTCACAAAATCTATTTTCAAAGCTAAACTGCCATGCTGTGCCTTAGTCCTAGACAAGTCTTCATTGATCAACCACAAAAACCAATTTATCACCCTCTAAGTTTTGCATTCTACTTAAATAACTACGCAATACTCAAAACAAATCTTTCTATTTAAGTGAATAATGAAAGCATTTTAATGAAAATATAAGAAATAAGTATTCTTTGGTGACTTCATAGGCATATTCACATAAAGCATATGACAAAGAAAATTTTACTGTTCTATTATCTTATAGATTGATGAGTGGCTGCATATCTCCATTCCAAAATAATAATATAATCAGCTCAAAATATATACTCAAAATTATCTAAAAATAACTATATACACACACATGCATAAACACACAGAGACAGAGAGAGGGAGAGAGAGGGAGGGAAGGAGATGTTTTAAAATGTACAAAATGTACGTACTATATTTGGAAGCAAAGTTAGCTATAAATTTCCTTTCGATCAGAATAAAAAGGAAATTTTGTTATTCAATTGCCTCTGTCTGGAAAAAGTGGGCTTTTCAGGACATTAAAAAGGGCAACACATGTCATGATGTCAAATTACAAAACTAACACACCGGTAGTAAATGACCTTTACTGTTTTATATGAAAAAAGACAGGTATGTGATTTATTGGAACATTTCTAGTAGCGATTCTAAATAACGGCTGAGAGAGCCATGTAAGTAAAACTCAACCCGTTGTTAAAGAGCGAACTATTATAATGTATTTATCATGTTGTAAGAAGTCATTGCCTTTTGAAATTTTTCTCTTTTTGATATAATTATTTATAGCAATATTATATTATTTTGAAAAGAAAGGCTACACTTTATGAAGTGTGACAAAATTGAAGCAGCTCATGAGGGACTGTTATTCTTTACATTTAATAAAGCTTATAAAATTATTTTACTATACTGTTTTTATTTCTTGTTTTGTCAAAATTTCATTGAGATAATATATAACTCACCTTCAAAATTCTGTATTTAATAATTGGCAAATTTTACATTTTATGGGTTTTACTCAACTTTCTATTTCATTAAAATCTTCTTTTATTCATTATGAAATTACATTTTTCATAAATATAAAATTGCATTTTTATAAAATGTACTAAAGTTTCACACCTAATGGGAGCTAACTTACATTAGGCACTTCTCCTGCCAGAAGCTATGCTGAAAGCTTTATGCACTTACATCATTTGATTCACAAAAGAATGCTATTAATCTTAATTTGAAAAAAAAGAGTAACTTAGCAACTTTCCCTGGTTACATAGCTCAATTATATCAGAGAACTAGGAAATAAATCCACATGTATTTGTTTTAGAGCTTGTATCTTTTAGCACTAAAGTATATTGCAAAGAAATATCACTTATATTTGAACAGTTTACTCTGTTGTGTAATCTCTCTGTCTCTGTCTCTCTCCATATGTATGTGTATATAAATATGTATATATGTATACCTAGAAATTATTCTTTCATGAGTAAACCTGTGAAAGTTGAGAAGCACTTGGAAAGCAAAGAGGTTATAGTTTCTTAATCAAGACACATTTTAGAATGTTTTAACTGAAAATTTTAAATTAAACAAGCAAGAGAGTTCAGTAATCCAGTTTAGGTCTTTCACTAGAATAATGTTAATGATATATTTTTGAGCCAGACAAAATATCACAGGCAAATTTATAACCAAACTACACCTCTTTTCCTGGATTCCAGAAAAATACTGCAAGCAGAAAATGATGCTCTTGAAAGGGATGCCTATGTTATTTCTTCAACTGTAACATCTTAAATGTCAGGAACGTGACCGAGTCATCTTTTATCCTTCGGACTTTTCAATGACCTGTGCAGAGCGATGTCCGTCGTTTGCTTGTCGGGTGGATCCGTAACTTAATCTGAGTGTCTGTTTTTGCTTACATAAGCTTTCCCATTAATTTGGTAAACATCTACCACAATCACGGCAAGTTATTCTTTAGCTTTGAAAGAAGCCGCCCAAAGGGTCTCTCCAGTAGACACGCCAGTTCCCATCCCAGGGATGGGTGAGCATTCCCACAGCTCTGCGTCTTCACTCGCAGTTTGTATCACCCGGTCTTACTGTTAGTCATTCAAACGGGTGTGTCACTGTTGCTTTGATGTGCCTTTTGCATTTTCTTATCGACAAATGATGTTGGAAATCTTCTCATAGGTATATTTGCCATCTCTGTATCTTTTCAATGAGTTATCTGTTCAGATCTGTTTGTTTTTGAGTTTCCTTTCTCTTTGTAGGTTTTTAAATTTTACATATTCTTCAGTTTTCTTATTGTTAATTGTTAAATTTTTAAAATAGTTCTATATATATTCTGGACACAAGTGTTTGCTTACGTACGTGTTATGAATAGCACCCCCCCATTTTAGCTCTCATCTTTTTATTCATTTAGCAGCCCCCCTTCACACACCACAGATTTTAATTTTTAAAAAAAATCTCTCACCATTTTCTCCCCTTCATGGCTTGTGCTTGTGCTTTTGGTATTGCTTCTAAAAACTCATCACCAAACCCAAGGTTTGTTTGTTTGTTTGTTTTTTCATTTTTCTCCTTGAGTATTTACAATTTTAAATTCTACATTTGGGTCCACGGTCCATTTTGAGTTGATTTTGTGTGATGTGTAATATAGATATCTAGATTCATCTTATGCACATGTGCGTCTAGATATTACAGCACTATTTGTTGAAAATACTACCTTTTCTTTACGGAGTCGCCTGGTGCCTTTGACTCTTTGAGCTTCCCCACGTCTGCACGCTGTCCCATCCCATTGACCTGTTGCCTGCTCATTTGTTAAAGTATCATGCCATTTGATTACTGTAGCTTTATAGTATGTCTTGAGATTTGGCAACGTGAGCTCTCCAACGTTAGTGTCTTGGCTGTTTTAGGTCCTTTGCCTTTTCACATGAACTTCAGAATCAGTTTATTTTGTTTCATTATCCACATTTTGACTGTGGCTGTTTTGAATCGACAGATAGATCAATTTTGAGGAACTTGTCAATTAAACAATATTGGGTCTTTCAACTCACGATCATTTACTATCTCTTCAATTGACTTCTTACATCAGTATTTTATAATTCTCTGCATACAGATTTTGTCTACATTTTATTATGTTTATACTCAAGTGTTTCATTCTTTGGTGCTATTATAAAATGTTATTACTTTTTTAAAAAATTCCAATTCCACTTGTTTATTGTTGACCTGTAGAAAAGCATTTCACTTTTGTATGTTGCCCTTACTTTATGAGTGTGTAAAACATAAATAAATTTGGTCAGAGTATACATCTCACTTATACAAATGATCTTTTGTACATGTAAGGAATTCAGAAGGTGCTGAGTGGTATACTATAAATTACAAGATATTTAATGTGGAATCAGACATTGGTTCTTAGAATAAATTTTACTTTGTCATACTTTTAATATGCTGCTGAATTTGGTTTGCTAGAATTAAATTAAAATACTGGCAACTATACTAAGCTGTGAGATATATCTTGAGTTTCATTGTTCATCCTGTTACGTGTGGCTGTCAGGGTTGTTCTGGTGTCTCTTAATGGACTAAGAAGTTTTCCAGCTCTTCCAATGACGCAGAATATTTTGCTTATAACCTGAAAATTTTGTGGTTTCTTAAAGAGTCTTCTCAGAATGCCCTAGGCATTGACTTCTTTGATGCAATATGTTTGACATTAATTATTGCAATTTCTTTCACAGTTTGGTACAGATTTCTACTTTAAGTGGATTAATTTTGTTAACTTGTTTCCCTAAAAACATGCATTTCATCCACATTTTCAGAATCATCAGTACAGCATTATCAACATGTGTCTATGGACAGTTGAAGAGTTTTTTGGGTTTTTTGTTTTTTTTTTTTACTTGACTTTTATGCAGTGGGTTTTTTCCTTTCTTTGACTGCCTATTGTTTTATATGTATCTAAGAAACATTGACTATGCCAAGGACAAGAGAGTTTTTCTTGTACAAGTTTTCTTCTTATAGAAGAAAGTGTGCGGAAGAAGGTAGACTCAAGAAAGAGGAAATTCCTTGAAGTGATGAATGACTGGCAGTCTACATTGCACAAGGGGATAAAGTCAAAAGAAACTCAGTTGGAAGTATACCTGATGAACATTATGAAAATTACCCAACTTCTAGGAACAGAAATTTGTCATATCTATTGAAGCTGAAGACAGGCTGCCACAGACTGATCAATGCACCCGCTGAATGCTCTTGTCTGTGTGTCCAGGATAGCACGCAAAAATGACGATAACTGTACCATTTTTCACAGTAAATAAAAAAGTATGAATGCCCTAAATTATCAACAGCTGAGTAAATATTTTTAAAATAGTTCTGTGATGGAGCACTATGTATGTGACAATGAACTAGTACAGCTATAAGTAGCAACAGAAAATGCATGTTGTACTTAAGTTGAAGTGTTTTTTTCCCCTGTCAAAAACCTCAGTTTTGTTCAGAGATCCTCTCTTTTTGATGTATTTCAAGTCAATTTCATACACGGTAAAAGGGAAAGATTGGGGTTTATTTTTTCTTACCCTGTAGTCCCAACACAATCTGTTGAAAAGATGAGCCCTTCCCTGTTACATAAAGCTTGCAGTGTTAAAGAAAAATATTTGGTCACATGCGGATTACTTTCCAGGCTCTTCCACTTGCTAGTACACTGCTTTGTGTGTTGGTCCCGTGCAGGTCCCGCACTGCCCACAGTGCTGCGGCTCTAGAGTCCCGAAATCAAGTATTTTGTGGCAAAACACTTTGCTCTTCTTTCCAAAAATAGCTACTTTAGCTATTTGTATTTCTAATTAGCTTTACAATCTGTGTGTTTATCTAAAAATATATCTGATGAGATTTTTTTATCTGAATCGCATTAATTTCTGAAAATAAATTTGGGAAGACTAGACATCTCAAAAACACGGAGTTGCCCCCTTCGTGACTGCAGTACACCCTCCCTGTACCTTGGGCTCCTTTAATTTCTCTTAGCAACGTCTGATAGCCCTGGTCTTGCCTTGCCTATGTTGTATAAAATTATCCTGGGATATACAGTTTCTTCGTGCTGTTATAAATGACAATTTTAATTCTTTTTTGAACGAATAGACTTTATTTTAAGAGTACTTTTAGGTTTACAACCAAATTGAGCGGGGCGCCCAGAAGATTCCCGCAGAGCCTTGAGCACTTTGCAGCTCAGGGCTCTGCGGGGAATCCCTCCCAGGCTGGAGTTCCATCCACGCACCTGCAGCTGCGGCCAGCTGCCCTTCCACGGGCCTGCGAGGTCGCCCGGGGCACGCTCGCCCCTCCCCAGCCTCCCCGGCCGGTGCTCAGCTCCCAGTCCCGCCCCTTGTTCCCCCAGGTCTCAGCTCCATCCGCGGGCATCACCACTACGGCCCGCACCGCCGCACTTCCACTCCATTCCATGAACACTTTTCTTCCTTGTGCAAATA
The DNA here is from genome assembly GCA_004026545.1 of Mormoops blainvillei. Taxonomy (NCBI): domain Eukaryota; kingdom Metazoa; phylum Chordata; class Mammalia; order Chiroptera; family Mormoopidae; genus Mormoops; species Mormoops blainvillei. The sequence continues at coordinate 29,084 of PVJD01004499.1, forward strand.
ATGGTTTCAAATATTTTGTCAAGATTTCTCATTTTTTTATGGCTAGAGAGTAACTTTAGTCTCCGTTACTCCCTTCTGGGTAGAAGTGTAAGAGCTAATATATGCTTTATCCTCTCAATAATATTACTTTTTAAAAAAATTGAATAAAATTGCAGCTCTCGAAAGTGCATACCCAGCTGACGCCGTTTTTCCCAGCTTTTCTTTCCAGCTCTAACTGTCGTGAGGTCTAGCTTAGGTGCATGAGCGAGATGGGGGAAGGGGGTCAAAGGGTACAAAATTCCAATTACATTAAAAAAAATTAGTCCTAGGGTTGTAATGTTCAGCGTGGTGACTATAGATAATAATACCGTATTGTATATTTACTACGAGAGTAGATCTCAAAAGTTCTTATCACAAGAAAAAAAATTGCCCCACGCTGGTGTGGCTCAGTGGATTGAGTGACCGCCTGGGAACCAAAGGTCTGCCGGTTGGGCTCCCCAGTCCGGGCACATGCCTGGGTTGTGGGCCAGGTCCCCAGTAGAGGGCAGGAGAGAAGCAACCCCACGTTGATGTTTCTCTCCCTCTTTCTCCCTCCCTTCCCCTCTGTCTAAAAATGAAATAAATAAAATATTTGAAAAAAGAAAAAAAAATTGTAACTAGTGGGTGATGATGGATGTTATTACCTAGACTTATTGCATGGGTCAGTTCACGACATAGACACGTATCAGTTCATTACGCTGTGGTCTGAAACTCATAAAATGTTATATGAACGCCAAAGATACCTCAATAAAAAATACATTAAGTGCAGTTATAGATTTTTATGTGTGTCTGACATTTGTCCTGAACCTAATCATGTCTTGGATTCCCGTTACAGTTCATAGTAACTATCTGAGACCCATTTGCTCAATCAAACAGCGGAGCGTTAGCCTACGATCTTCCTTCTCAGCTCTTTTGCTGAAGCTCTGCTGTAAACAAGATCAAACACAAGAAAAGGTATGAATTTGGGGTTAGGAGCTCTGCTACAGGGTTCACTTCCCTGCGCCACCATGTGCCAGCTCTGCCACCTCAGGAACATGGCTTCAGCTCTGTGCAAGTTTTCTCATGTGCAAATGAAATGATGATGCCAATAATATGGTTATGTCACAGAACGAGGGTTCATAAAGCAAGCAGAGTTATAGCTGTTTCTTTTATAAACAAAAGGCAAAGCATAATAAACAAATTATGTTTTTAAAAGCATTTAAAAATGCATTTTTAATTTTCCATGGTTTCCCGCTGTTGATGACTAAGCTCAAAACAATTATATTCTTTTACCACTTCCAAAATTGTTCATCCTGACACCAAAACTTTCCCCATATTTTCTATATTTCACTTTACCCTGAAATTAAATGATTTTTTTATAAAGTACAATTCTCCTCTTTACTATACTTAATGTTTTTTGTTTGCTGATCCTTAAAACTTCCCACCATGGCACTTGCTCTTCATTTGACCTCTACTTGTCCCCCAAGAAACATTTATTATTAATTTTTCTTTTTCTTTGTAATTGTTCATGAAGAGAAGAGTCAACAGGTGTGATGAACTTCACTGTTGTCTTAATCAACGGCCATGACCGCCCCTACCTTCGGCAACCGCCACCCCGGTGGGTCAGCAGCCACCCACAGGAAGTAAGACCCTCCTCCAAAAGTAAGAAGCTCACTTGCTGAAGGCTCGCATGGCCGTGAGCATTTTCTAGCAATACAGTATTTTAACTAAGGTGTGTGTGTGTGTGTGTGTGTGTGTGTGTGTGTGTGTGTGTATTAGACATAATGCTATTGCACACTGACTAAACTATAGTATACTGTAAACATAACTTTTATATGCACTGGGAAACAAACAAACAAACAAAAAACCCCGTGACTGGCTTTATCACAATATTTGTTTTATTGAAATATTTACTTTTTGTGTTGGTATGGAACTGCACAAGCAATATCTCTGAGACATGGGAAATAAAATTGTGAAGGACCGTGGAGTCATAGCCACATTTTCTGGGTGCAGATTAAGGCAGTTTTGATGATGTCTCATAGATCCCAGTGGAACTGGGAGCCAATTATTTTGAGTTCCCAGTTGTGTATTATTTCTACCACACTATACAATAAGGAAAGTAGCTCATAATATGGTATTGGCATCGAATAATTACTAAAAGCTATAAAGAGGTAATTATATATCCCGTGGGAAAGGCATTCTCAATGAAGTAATCTGATATTCTACCAGGAAAGAGACTGTGACATTCAAGACAACCTGTATGGGACCCTTTGATGCCGGAATATCAGAGCAGGTTTTCAGCGTGGACTGAGTGAACCTGTGTCTTGGAGTTCATGTAGAATGGTCTAACATTAGCTTAGACAGTTAGCTAAATGTGCCACCTAATTATCACTTTGAAAATTCATGAACTATACCTTCATCATCATTTTTTTTTACTTAAAAATTTACTTAAAAAAATGTTTTCACAAAAAAACTTGTTTTAAATTACAATATTGAGAAAGGTCAGGCATGCTCTACACATGTGGTCTAACTCTGTGACTTCAGGCATATTGACCCTGTGGCCAGGGCCATTTTCTGAGTCAAATTAGATGCTCTAAGCAAGAGGTAACCAGGTGTTATACAGCAGGTAGGGTGATACGTCCATCATTTAACGACTAAGGTAGTGAGGCGCCCGGGGAAGGGCTATGGCAGGATAGTGGAGTTTAATTCATACCACAGACCATTTTCAATACATTTTAGCTTTACAACTCTGAACTTTGGTATGATCTTTTGAAATTTATATTTAGACAAAATTGAAAAACATTTATTGAACACTTACTGAGTGCACTCTATTATGCAAATTACTATAAATCTCTAAACTAGCAGCATGTGGAGAGACAAAATTAAACAATTCACAAGTTTCACCAGTTAAATGTTAGACTATTTCAGTTTGACAAGTTAGACAGTTATAAAACACCAACAGGACAATATGTCTTCCTGAGGAACCGCATAAACTTGCAGAGATTCATTTCACAGCGTCTGCTGGACAACACTATGTATGTTCAAGGCTGTTTCCCCTTGAGAAAAATGCAGTCAAATACAATCTCTTCTGCATTGCAGGTGAGTAAGGTTTTTAAAAACCTTTTACGCGTCACATTTAGTTTTTTGTTAAACATAATCAGTTATATGTAAACACAGAGACTAGATGCATATTGTTTTTTCTGTGTTGGTCATGCTTTCACAGAGAAACAACTTGGCAGGGGCCGAGTAGCTAAGTAGGACAGAGCGTGGTCCCGATATGCCAAGTTTGTGGGTTTGATCCTTAGTCAGGACACATGCAAGAATCAACCAATGAGTGCGTTGATAAGTGGAACAACAGGCTGATGTTTCTCTCTTTCTCTTCCTCTTCCCCTCTCTCTGTCTGTGAAATCAATAAACAAAACAATAAATAAATAAAAGAGAGCTATTTCATTAATAATACATTATAGATAACGCTTTCATTGACCACCTTCTACCCCTCAAGGGTCAACCCTTAACATTTGAGACATAATTATTATTAATTGAAGGCACGTGAAACTAATTACTTCACCTTCTCGACCATTTCCTCAGGGATTCAGTAGTAGGGATGCTGACCGCGCTGGCAGAAAGCAGTGCATTGATCTGAAATGTGAAGGGACAAGGAAATGCCCACCACGAATCCCACCTTTAGCAATCATAGAGGGATTATTTTGAAGTTTTTCATAGATATAAAAAATTATAAATTCTCATCTTGTGAAGGCAATTAAAACACTCTAGAATATTCACCAGATACAAGAATTGAAAGACCTCATTAGGTAATTTCACACTCTTGTAAGTAAATCTCTATCTTTTCCATTTGAAACAGGATCTGAATTTAATTAGATAACAGCACATGCCCAGGTTCTCCAGGGCAACTGTTTCATTTAAGATAAATTAGGGAACTGAGACTTGAAATGTATTTGCTAGGAGTGTGCATTGTGTGTCATTTAGATTTAAAGAATTGGAGGAAGTAGAGAAATTACAAAAAGAAACCGAGGAAGAGTGACTTTATTTAGAAAAACCATTTACAATTGAATGGTAGTAGGTTTCTTATTTTTTCATAATATATAATGGCTTCCTTAAGTTATAATTAATGAAACCATAAAGGAAGCCTGTTTTAAGTTAATGCCAATGGAACACAAATCTGGGAAATAACTTGTTTCTTTACAAAAATATTGTGCATTTACCTTGACGCCCTTCTCCCATCCGTTCATCAAGAATGTATCACGTGTCCCTACATGCAAGGGTGAGGGAAGTGCACCAGGAATGTAAGATATAGTCCCCGCCCTCTAGGAAGTGTGGTCCCATGGAAGGATGCATAGTCCCTTCATTTGATTCTTTGCTCCTTCAGTTTTCTCCCACCATAAATTCAACTGATTCTTTCTTCATTTATTTTTTAAAATTTTATCTTTTAATTACAGTTGAAATTTAGTATTTCGTATTCATCTCAGGTGTATAGCATAGTGGTTAGACAATCATATACTTTACAAACCATTCCCCCTGATTTTTTCTTTCTCATAAAAACTCTTCCAACACTCACCCTCCCTGTACCTCCTGGGATTAACTGTCCATTCTTTTCATTCTTGCTACTACTACCTCTCTCAGCTCTAAATATTTCTTATTTTTTCTCATTGTCTCAGTTATAATTCACACTCATCATCAAGAGGAACGCACAATTCTAGAACTGTGGGAAAATTAATTTCTGTTGTTTATGCCATGAAGACTGTGGTATGCTCTGTGGCAGGCATAGTGGACTGATAATTAGTAATTTTCATGTGCTTTAAGCTATCAGTATATTATTTTCTACTATTTATGTTATGGCTTTGAGGGTATAAAGCAAAAGATAAAAGAGGTAGAATGAATGTATTACTAAATAGTTAATAAATTGCTCTAGTATCACTCATTGCTACCTAATTGTGACAAAACTGATAAACTTGACATACTACCCTACTATATTAAAATAGAGTTTTCTCATATATACCCTGGAGTATGTTCCTGGGTTATCATTTTTATTCAGCTGACCTAACTATTCTTCCATTACCATGATATATCATGCCGTTACTTGGTCATCTGATTTAAAATCTGAAGGTCTAAGTCCCTTTCCATTATCTGTGGTCAACATATCCCAGTGCCATTCCAAAATATATAATCCAAGCTACACATGCAATTTTAAACTTTATACTTGTCACATTAATAATGTAAAAAGAGATATACAATTAATGTTGATGATATTTTATTTTATTTTATCTGATATTATATGTTCATTTCAAGTTACAGTAAACATGAAATTTATTGAGATATTTTGTATTTTTTGTACAAGACTTTGAAACTGGAGTGCGTTTTAGACACTATGTATATACAGATGTGTGTGTGTGTGTGTGCCTAAATATTCAGACTAAACACACTTTAACTGTTCAATAGACACAAGAAATTAGCAGTTACTATATTAGAATGTGCAGTTTAAACACTTTATTTTAAAAGTGAACATTAAAATGATTTTGCTTAGTTCTAGAGATATTGTTTAGTGAAATTAGGGTTATAGATGAATTTCAAAAGGATTTATAAGTTTATACAATATATTAATGTAATTACCTAATTGTAGATATGGGTGAGGCACATCAACATAAAAACCAGGCTTCGCTCTAAAATAATGGTGATATTGCGTCTAATATTTCGTACCTTTCGGTAGCTTACAAGTTTTTCCATGTAGATAGATGCTTAGAATGGATAGCTAAATATAACTTATTGAGCGAGACCACTATTCTCATCAAGCTAGTTTTCCACCAGAGAATTTGAGTGGCAATTGAAATACCCAAAAATTTAGGATGAAACTTTTCTCAACTACTGCAAAACTACAGCAAACAGTATAATAAACACCTGCAGGCAGCAAACACCACACAAAGGGCTAGTCAATATATTAATGCACTCACTTCATCGTCTTCTAATTCAACTAACACTTTGAGTGACTAATTGCTGTTCTCTCTAACCTGAATATAGGAAATGTAACCTTATTGGGAATTTGAGTTGCTGTATTTAACTAGTACATTAAATAGATGTCATCAAAGACATGTAAGGTTAAGAAAACTATGACTTGACCAAGAACATACATTTATGTTAAAAAAAATCACAGCTATTTATTATTTATAATGTTTAAGGGTGATGAAAAATCTTCCCCATCCAAACCGTCATGCCAGTGATGGCTCACGCTGCCCCGCTAGGAGGTGAGGAGGACTGGTCCCCAGTCAAGGTGTCAACAGATCGTACCAATTCACCAAACAGGATTTGAAATAAAAATTTCAAAATGCTTGGTTAGTATTCTCATGAGGAGCGTTGTCTATTTCGTTACAATAAAGTAAATTGGAAAACGAAGCCAGTAAATGTTCCATTTCACATCTTCATTTTGCTTACGTGGGTGAAGGCTTTGGTCACAGCTGCGTGTTGCTACAGGGCAGTACTTTTTGTTTGTTTGTTTGTTTTTTCCTGAATCCAAGCTTTCATCATTATTCCTCATTGATTCCTGCACAGCCAGTTGGATGGATCATGCAGTTAATCAAGTTTAGTTTGGTCAATAGACAAAAAGTCACAGCAACAGTCTATCATCCAGTATTCTATATAGTTTTATTGGGGATAGAAATATAGCTTCTCTGTAGTTTGGCCACCCACTTACTCCCTTAGAAATATGTGGCAATGGGTGGCACTTTTTATTTCACCCTCTAGAGCGTTCAATCCACATTGGTGCCAGCACCGTTCCCAACTGAGCTGTATTTGCATCTCAGTTGTCTTTAGAATTGATTTCTCAGAGTTTGTTTATTCATATATTTGGTCATTTTAAAAATACCGCCATTCACTTCGTGTCCCCACTATGTAGGAGAATGCTATACATGTAGAAGTTGCCTGATGCATATTTTGAAATGAGTGAATAAATAAATCATCAATCAATCAATGCAAGGTATCTTATTATAAATGATACAATATTTCAAGAAAGAATAAGTATATGGTCTGACACTAAGCCAATTTTAGATCTACTCTGATTGAAAGATGAGATTTGCACATCTCTTCTTTCCAAGCTACCTCTGTACTCAGTGGGTCCCTGTTTATATTTTGTGTAAAACGCAGCCCAAAAACCTTGTCGACTTACTACAGGTAATACCTTTTCCATATGTCTTCTACACAGAAGGTAAATTAAGTTTTTTTAATTGCATCTACAGGGGTGACATTGGTTAATAAAATTACACAGGTTTCAGGTATACGACTCTATAATACATCATCTGTATATTGTATTGCGTGATTCACCACCCAAAGTCAAGTCTCCTTCCATCCCTCTTTATATCTCTTTTACCCTCTTCTACCTCCCTCCCCCCTTCCTTCCCTTTGGTAATTGCCATACTGTTGTCTGTGTCTGTGAGGTTTTTTTGTTGTTGTTTGTCTGTTTGTGTTTTGCTTAATCCCTTCATCTTTGTCATGCAGGTCTCCAACCCCTCTCCCCTCTGACAGCTGCCATCTCTATTCTCTTGTGTCTATGAGTCTGTTTCTACTTTGTTAGTTTATTTTGTTCATTAGACTCCACATATAAGTGAAATCTTATGGTATTGTAATATGGCAAATTAACCTTCACACAAAGAGATTGGAACTCTCAAATCTTCATTACACCCTCTGCTTATAGACTGAACTACTGACCATAGCAGATAACATATTTCACAGAGGATGCTAGCTCTCTGGCCCCAGTTGCCATGACTCCAACACAAAACCTAAGGCAAACCGGGTCCCCTGCCATTCATAGCCCCCAGAGTGGCCTCTTTTGCCTAGCGTGGTATTTCTCTCCTCCCCGCTTTGATCGACATGGCCAACGGCGCTTGTATGAGTGCTTGTAGACAAATATCATTTTTATTTTTTTCTCTTTAATTGAATAAGTAGAATGATAATTGACAAATTTCCAGGGAAATGAAAACTAAATATTAAGCATAGGTAATAACTGATAACTTCTCAAGGAAATAATAACTGAATTTAACTTTTTTGTAGAAGTTACACGTGCTATGCCCCCAAACCCTCACCCAGTCACAGGAGTGCCTGTATGAGCCAGGGACGCTGAGAAGACCAGCAAGCAGATTAGGTTCCTGTTTCCATGGAACTTCTTTTTTCCAGTGGACATAGGATGGAGAGCAGTGGGAACTAATAATAAATAAGCAAGCTCGTAAATCAACAATGTATTTCCAGGTGTTTTGTCTTTGTTGATAGTGAACTGAAGAGAAGGAGAGCGTTATGGGAAAATCTGGGAGTAAGTGTGGAAAAAAAAAAGTAAACCGAGCCCACCCCAGCGAGACCAGATGTGGATTACTTACGGGAGCACCGAGCGGGGGACCACGATAAGGGTGAGGAGAGTTGAGCTACACACTTTCCTTGGGAGCAAAATTAAAGGGGCTTGGAAAAATTTCAGTGATCCAATAAATACTTCATGCAATATTTTAAAACCTAAAAACAAATTAATGCCAAATATCCGTGATGAACAGAGTATAAAGTATGACAAAGCCGGGCTGTTGTTATCGGTCCCCTGAGCCCGCGATGCGGGCCGGAGGGACCAGTGCGTTCTGATCACCCCGCCCGAGAGGCCTGCACCACCCACCTCGTTGGCTCAGGAGGGCTGGTGACCGCATGGGCGCAGATTGGCCCACACGGGGACGGAAATCAACGCCATTTTTTAATCGCGGAGATTTTATTAACCTCCACCTGGCTCGGGAACGGAAGGCTGTTAGCACGGGCCTGAGTGTTGCACATTCAGCTTCGCCTCTGACTCCCCAGGCGCTCACGCAGGTGGGAGGCGAGGCCCGAAGGAAGGGACGGGGGCCAGCGGTTGCGAGTTTACAGGGTTTTTGCTCTTGATTTTTGCCCTGTGCGTTTAGATAGTAAAGGAGAAGTGAGTTTACTCTGGGAGTGATAATAAATACGTCGACAGTGGTTTCTGCTATTTATTTTGTTTTGTTTTACATTAAGATAGTAGCAACAGCTTGTTTGTCAGTGAAGAATGTAACATTTTATTCTGTATCTGTTAATGCTGTGGACTTGAACTCAACTGTGTATCTTTGTGTCCAATAGGTACAAGCCTAATAAATCTTTTTAAAAGATGTATATAGTTACAATAATTTCTCTTATTCTTTAAAATCATTACATTAGCTTCATACTATGCCCCTAAATAGCTTTATTTGCTAAAATATTTTTAGATATCCTTACTACACCTTTTTTAATATTAACAAAATATGTTGCTAAAACTGAATTAAGAAAACATTGTGTTGCCTAAGTTGATAAAGATAAAATGTGGGATCCATCAGCACTGCATTTTACCACTCTTGGAAAGTTCTTTTCATTGCAGGAGTATCTTGTAGTCAACAATACATTTGAAGTAATCTTGTTACAGAAATGCTTTGAATTACAAAGAGCAGATCAAGGGATTGTACTGCTGAGGACAATTGCTTAATTGGCTAAGAACTTTGAGAATAAAAATGTAGATGGAAATACACTCTTCATTCCATAAAACAGGATGCTGGAAATCGCCATTTTTATTTCATTTGATAAACTGTCACCTATGAAAATTAAATTGTAACCTTATTCACCTCCATCATAGAGAAAGCAGACGTTTAAATGTTCCCATCCTGACATAAGTATACGGAGAGTCACACAATTTGAAATCTAATTAGTGTTTAATAAGCCATTTGAAATGATGTCATTCAACTCCTACAAATTAATCCTGCTCTTTCAACACCTGCGGGTATTTTGCAACAGTAATTATTTCATGACAAAAAGAGGGCTGAACCATCCATATGAACATAAGCATCTCTCACGATTACTGGGCACATTTCTCTTGGAAAAGATGTTAATAACCTCCCCCTGGAGGGAGAGGAGGGAACCCGCTACAGACACAGTGAAACTTGCCTTGAATGAAGACAGTTTATTATTCTACAATGCACTTCAAAAGGTCAAATGGAGAAAATGACCTTCCCCAACAGATTAGAAATCTTTCAGAGATTCCTTAACTAAGCACTTGTCTACCCATATTTTAAAAAAATCAGACTCGTATTGATGGCATACCAGACAAGGAAATCAATGGAAAAGTACTCTTTCACTAAAAGTGGGAGTTTTAAAAATAAAATAGCATTATGTTTATTGTACAACTTAGTGGTGGAATGGAATTGATTACTAAATGAGATTATTTTTTAAAGAAAATCAGTTTATCAATCACTTTGTGTTTGCTTTAACACAATGGTATTTTGTTTATTTTCTGTTCTCCTTATATGAGACTTTAATCTCTGTTATCTTGTTTGTATTTCTGACTACGGGGAATTGCCCACCTCAAATGCACCCCTCAGCTGACAGGCAGGGTCTTTATGGAGGACAGATGGGACTTGGCTCAGCAGGACTGATCCGTCTCAAACAATGGAGCTTTGGTCCTGAGCTATTGTTCTAATTTTTCAGATGGGGCAAGACATCTTTTGGCTATTAATGAAAAAAAAAAAAGAAGCAACAGTTATTAAAAAAGACATGCTTTTAATTTCTGTCTTTTTTTGAGGGGGGTTAAAAAAAGGAGTTCTGGGTTGTGTGTGTGTTGGTGGGTTGGTTGTAAGGTTGTTGTAAATACTTCCGGGTTAAACTCTTAAATCACCCTCTGAGCAGGCGCTTTGCAGTCCACTTCACAGCCTTTCCTCAGACTGTCACATTGGACAGAGAATGTAGGTTTACGTAACAAAGATGAGTGGCAATGCCTCTGGCAACACTGAGCAATACAGATTCCCTTCTGCTAGGCCAGACTCTGAACTATTTCTGCAGGGTTTGTATCTACCGGCTGCCTCAGGATGCCGCCTCTGCTTGAGACTCACCCGGAGTTACCTATGTAGAGGTTAACGTATCGTGATCGGAACCTTAATTACTACATCCGATTTTCGCAGTTAGCCGGTCAGCAGAAACCTTCAAAGCCTGCTTAACACACTGGGTAAAAGGCAGTCAACATACTGAATCCACGGCATACAGACGATGAGGGGAGACGGGCATCACCCCCTGGCGGCCGGCCTTAGAGTCATACGCGTGTTTCTAAACTTGTCTTATTCGCCACATGCAAGGCTTCGCCGCTGCACCATTTTAAAACCTCTACTACCCAACTTGAATAATAGCTATGAAATGAAAATTGAGCACAATATGTTTTATTGCATTTTGTAATATGAATTCCCACTTCCCAAACAACCTCCCCGGGTCACAGGAATGAGAGGGGCCACTTGTAATCACTAGGACAGTTGATGGAAAAGCACTTCAAGTATTTCAGAAACTCTTTTATTCTTGATCAATTTTCAAAATAGTTAAGAGTCTATACACACAGGAGATACTATTCCCCCAACCGATATTATCTGTGATTGAACAGAATTTGTGAGTGTCTTTTTCTCCTTTATCATGTTTTTTCTTCTCAACTTGTAATAATAGTAAAGCCTACTTGAACCTTTAAATATGATTTGACTTTAAAAGCGAATTATATAAATAAAGACAATTCAAAGATGTGAGAAATGATCGTGTTAAACTACATATGCTTATGTAGCAATATTCTGGCAAAAATTAGGTTCCCGCGCCCAGCATACTAGGAAGATTTGATGATGCCCTGACAAAGTATTGAAATAATAATCTACCCTCAGAGTCTGAAACAAAAACCCAACTGTCCTTGATTCCTTTGTGGTCAGGGTTCTGCACTTCACCTAGATTCTGATGGTCAGGTGTGCACTCAAGGGTCACGGGCGCAGCAGTGGCCCAGCAAGCACGTGGATGAGTTTGTCTATTCTGTGAACTCAGTGGCACAGTCATTCAGCTTTCTCGAACACCGGGACTGGGGCATCAGGCAGTTACACTGACGTGTTCAAAAGAACAGCCCGTGACATGGTCAAGGGTTTTCTAGAGTCGCTCTGTTCCTGGCCCATGTTATAATGTGGAATAACTGACATGTGTCAGTAAGTTTCTAAATGCTTAAATTATGTTGTACATATATCCCTGAACACATCACATGGGTAGGGATAAAAATAAACCTTGTTCTTTTTTTCTTTATGCTTAGTGAGTTAGTTGACCACTTAACAATAACTTGAATCAAAATTTATGTTTGATGGGTTTTGGGTTGACATTTACCAAAAAGAAACACCAAGTGTGTTTGCCAGGAGACCACAGCTTTAAAGTGTTGGAATGTCCAAGACTGATCCCAAGGCAGGACTGTGTGACTGTTCCATCGTTGAGCTTCGAAAGGCCAGTGCGTTAGTGAAGATGACCCCCATGATGACCAGGAGGCTGGGCGGAGGCCAGCGGTACAAATGGGAGAGCTGGGCAGAGACCAAAGCGGGGGAATGACATCCCCAAGGCCAACTGAGGCTGCTTTTGTATGAACTAGAAGGTAGATCCATGAGAAAACTGACTCCTGTCATCCTATGTCAGTGGACTGCATGCACATATACCCTGGAACAACATAAGGCCTTAGTGAAGACACGCGTAGGCACTGTACACTTCCCATCCCGATGCCAACCTGCAAGCAACTCTGTACTAACCAAATTAATATTAAAAATAATCCCCAGAGTCCCGGCTGGTGTGGCTCAGTGTATTGAGTGCAGGCCTGTGAACTGAAAGGTCGCGGGTTCGATTCCCTGTCAGGGCACATGCCTGGGTTGTGAGCCAGGTCCCCAGTTGGGAGTGTGTCAGAGGCAACCAGTCGATGTATTTCTCACACATTGACCTTTCTCTCCTTCTCTTTCTCCCTTCCTCCCTCCCTCCCTCCCTAAGAAGTAAATAAATAGAATCTTTTAATAAATAAATAAATAAATAATCCCCAGAGTTGACTCTTAGAAAAAAAGTGTTTAAGAGCTGAAGTGTTGGTAGAAAGTAGTGTGTTAGGGAGAGTATTTCAACCAACTCACATTAAATATGAAACAGGCATTAAAATAATTTATGATATTTATTTAAAAAGCGGGATGCTGCATAATGTTTCTATACAGCAAGAGAACCGAGCACGCTGAAACTAGGGGTGCACAATAAATAAAGGGTGTACAGTAAACGGACAGAACAATATCCGTATCGCACGCTTGGCACACGAGGAGGAAACGCTTTCGTCCTCACCTCCGAATTAAAGAACAGTGTTGCGTTTCAAGCTGTCCGAGTGGGTCTTCTGTGTGGTTAATAAAATTCAATTGATGGAGTGGGCTTTTAAGAAACTCAGATTGAACATTACATAATATTCATATTTAACATTTATTTGCATAAAGTAGGATAAAACCAAAGCAAAGAGGAACGTTTATATTAAAGAAAAGGATGGAGCCTGGCTGGGAAAAATAAAAACACAAATGTGTGATGCATTTAATATGTGCCGGACTATGTAGAAAACAAACTGAAGATATGATAAAAAAGGGAAGGTTATTTTGTGTAGACTTAGTTTTGTTTCAATTTGTTTCTAATCCATAACCTTCCCCCACTAATCTCCAATTCAGAGAATCCCTCCACTAACAATTAACTGTCTTTTCAAAAATGTATTAAAGTATTTTGAGTCTCTGCACGAAATGATTGTTTATCAGATAGACTCACAAGTAATAGAACTCGCCAGGGCTCTAAAACATGTTTACATATTAAAGATAGAAGTGATAATTTCAGCTTTAGAGCTAATCATGCCCTCTCAGGGATGAGAAATCCAACTCCTTATAAAGTTTCAACTTGAGCTAAAGGCCACAAAACTAGTGAGAAGTACTTACTGTTCTACTACCTCAGGGTCCTCGCCTGCTTTGCATAACGGACAAGTTTTCTACTGTTATTATATATATATATATATATATATATATATATATATATATATATATACATATTAGACATTTTAAGTGTATAGACAATTAGAAAGATCGAGAGTTTACAAATACCCCACATATAGTTTTTCCTGTTATAATCTAACCTTAGTACGGAATTTTTATTAAAATTAACGAAGACCTAAGTTTTCTCTGTTTTGAGTTTAACGTAAATGGTCCTTTTTCAAATTCCTAGTTTCAAATTCCAGTGGACATTGCTGGCACATGGGAAAGGAGCTGACTTTTGTTCATTAATGCTTTATTCTTTGAAACAAGCTACACTCACTTACTAGGTTCAGGGCTTATTTGTAAATTCTTTGGAATTTTTTAACTTATAAAATATCACATTTGAAAATAATAGTTTTATATCCCACATATGAGTGAAAACATATGGTTCTTACCTTAATACATTTAATAAAAATAATTTTAAAAAAGAAAATGATAGTTTTATTTCTTTCTTTGTAATCTAAGAAGACACTATACTGACAGAAAACCACAGCATAATTAAAACAAAAAGACAAATTTACATTGGAATGACCAATTAACAGCAACTTTTTATCTTTTATTGCTCCTTTAATATTTGATAACTGTTTTTAAAATTACTTTTTAAAATTTTATTTTTCAATTACAGTTTACATTCAACGTTATTTTGAGTTAGTTCCGGGCGTACAGCACAGTGGCTTAATTAACCCTTCAATCATTCCATAAAAGGTCTCTCGTGGGCAGTTGACGCTGTCTCCTTTTATCTGTCTCCTGTCCCAGCTGATGGCCTGCTGATGGGCTCCGGCAGGAGACTTCTCTTTGGGTGGCGGTGGCAGAAACCCTCTCCCTGGGTTCCATGCGCCTGTAACTGGGGTTAACCCATGGGGAGAATATCTGATCAACGGGAGATGGAAGCGGTGACTAAATCCTCCGTTCTTTCTTACCATCATGCGACTTCTGGAGGCAGGGTTTCCCTGCCGACGTGCTGTGAAACTGACGCTCCGTCACCAGCCTGGTGGTCCATCCGCTGGGTGGGGGGCAGCTCCCCCCTTTCCTGTCTCCAGATTTCTTTTTGCTGCTCCTAGGAATCCAGCTGTCGAGAATGGCCTGAGTATCTGCTTTCTGGGCAGCCTAGGCTAAAGAAAGTCAAGTCCCACGTGTTGACTTTGCCAAATAGAAGTGATCCGGGGCTACAGTAAGGAGGATACCGTGGGCCCCTGCCCAAGATGAAATCGGTCCATTTAACCAAATGTAAGGTCAGCATGCGAAAACATGAGAGTCCGGGGCGGATTAAGGCTTGCGAAACATGGTTGCCTCGGCTTTAAAATGTAAGGGAAACTAGGATGCCTTCAATTCTCGTATTTGCTACAAATAACAAATCATGTCATTAAATAAATAAGCACATGAATATATATAAAGGAAAGCCCCCTCCTCTAAAACAGCGCTCATGAAACCCTTCTCCCAACTGAAAGTCTGTCTTGGCTTGCAGTCTTTAATCCCCATGGATTGGGCACCGGGAAGCCACGGATAGGGTCACACCTAGTTGGGCTCACAATGCCGTCCATCCCATTTTTGAAAGCCGAGCATTTGAGGCCTTCACTTCCAGTGGATCAACCATTATTTTACTAACCCTAAAATGTGTGCCAGTGTCATCCTTCACAAGCCGCGTATGGGGGCTCTGAGGCCGCCGCTACCCGCACGGAGCACTTTATAGATCACAGTCGAACTCCCTGTCATTTTGTGGGAATCCTTGAGATCATAATGAATATTCATCATGCAAACTTTAACTCTGCGGACGCAAATCGATACGGGGAAATAGTAATAAATCTACATCATCTCTAAATTATTTTTAGGTAGGTATGGGACTCGTATGTTAATAAAAAAGGTCAGGTTTAATAAAACACATGAGTTAATATTTTTTAGCATAATGCATTGTACCCTACTTTATGACTTCTACACATTTTAATGGCTTAAACCTACTTTAATTATTTAAATCCAGTTTTGAATGAACTTAAAGTACCTTCCCTGCTATTAGGTAAAAAACTATATGGATTTTCTTCAATATTAAATATGAGGTTTAATTTTCTATTGTAAAAGTGTACTCCACAGAGATTAGCCCTGCAGCCTCATCAATTGCAGAAAGAATAGCACAGTGGCACAATGTCAAATACATTTAAACCGTAATACTTATTTTGGCAGATATCATCCAATATTTAATTGGCTTTTTTCCAACAAGTGCATAAAATATATAAAATCTGTAAGTTATCTGGGAGTACATGTATCACACACATAATTTATCTTGGGGTTCACCAGGAAGTGAAATTACTTAGCAACAATACGTGCAGGCTTAATTCAGTTTTCTTGTATGTGAGCTTGACTGAAATAGGCAATTTTGATAAAAAATTATCAATGCAACATTGAAAATTTCATAATGCGAAATCTCAACATTTCCATCATTATTTTCAAATTGTTACAGACAGCATCACACTGTATCCTTGGAATTAAGTCATATTGCCTCTCTCAGGCTCTCACTCTGTTCTTTGGAGAAGCACAGAGGCTGTATAGAAATGTGCCTATCTATGCAGCTCGATTTTCAAAAGAATATTAGGACTTCCTGTTGTGATTGATTAAAAGTCCATGATGATCTATCTGAAGCAAGATTTTTAGATATAACTTTCGACTGTCTACTTGCTTCTCAATTTTTATTAATAATACTTTTTGGAGAAATAATATTTGAGGATGATTTTCTGACATATGTATAACAAAACACTTTCTCAAGTACCCTAAAGTTAACTCTTAGCCTAAATCTATACCATTACAGAATTGTTCGTTTGGATAATTATTTAGTCCTTCATAAGACATGTGTTATTAAAAATTAGTTTGGCATGATTCTGTTGAGTTACTTTAAGGAGCATTCTCATAAGTAGCTCCATCATCTCTTTATTATATCAATTTGAGTGCTAGATCAACAATTTTTCAGTATTATTTCTCTTCATAATGTGGTCTGAACATGGGTGCAGATCCACCCAGTTTTTGTCTCTGGCCTGTGATTAGAGAAGGAAATAAATTCAGAATAAGCATTTAGAAAACTCAGAAAACACTTAGAAATTATTACCAAGTAATTTTATGCTTATTGTATCTAATAAAAATAGGACTTTTATAAATCTGATCATTTAACTTTTGTTTTTATTGTGTTTTACAGAAATCGTATCTGTGATGATTGGAATTTCTTAAAAAGTGGCCTTCACATAGACAGTTTGGAAGTGCTGATTTCTCACACAGTGCGTTCCTCAGCAGAACTCACAGAACTTGATCACGGACTACCTCCCTGAGATGAAATGCCAGCTCTGCCCTTCGTTTATTTTTGGTTTGTGTTGCTTATCTGGCTCTATATGGCTAGAGTCTGAAGACCCTGTAACTTTTCCCACTGCCTTGTCCACTAGGATGGCAATGAGCCTTAGGCCACGGAGATGTCATGAGTGCCAACTGAGACTGTGACTAGACGTGGTTTCACTTCATGCTCTAGCTCCGAAGACGCACCCAGCTTTCACGTTACTGTCACTCTTGGGCGGCTAGCTTCTGAAGGGCAGAGGCAACGTTTAAATCCTCATTTTACCAGCAACGTGATCAGAGTGTGGATACTTGATTCCCGGCAAGTAGCTCCGTGTTTCCCGGTGCTTGGTGAGAGGGTAGCTGCTGAGTAAGGAACCGGCGAACTGATGCTCAGGGGATGGGGGACGTGGGCAGGTACCACTCCTGGTCTGGTCTCAAAGATGCGTGTGAGGACATCAGAGAAAACTATTAATGTTATATTCCCGAAATTATTCTATCTAAAACAGCATGCTCTTTTAACAAAAGTAACTTGCTTAACCTTTTTTCTCCTGAATGCATTTACATTCCAACTAGTGTTTTTCCACTGAATTCTAATGGATGAACCCCAAGTAAGTTATTGTTCCTCTGTTCTTTTCAGTATTCTAAAATCTGTATGAATAGTTTTACATTCGTATCTGGTGTAATAGTTGATATAAAAAAATGTGTGGCACAGGCGATGGGTAGTCAGGGAATTTTCGAGTGCTTAGAGAATTCACTTTATGGGGACTTAAATTTTAAAAAGGGGGTCAGGTAATTTAAAATGCTTGGATATATGAAAAAATCCTCTGAGATTAAGTTGTCTCTGAAACTGTATTTAATATGTGGTAAGTGAAAGATGCATTATAATGCAGAAGCCGAAAGACCTGGAGGCTGTCCTGGGATATCAGGTAAAAGACCAACACGACCCATTCAAATTTCCTGAGTAAACTTAAAGTAAGGAGAGCTGCTCCTTCATTTCAGCTAAAACTCACCTCAGGGTGCCTTGAATATTCCGCTTTCTGTATTAAGCAATTTTTAGAGTCACAAATGATATATTATCACCGGAAAATTTGATGGTGGTTCATTTTAGGCCAAGGCTTTTTGGGGGTGGCCTCTGCTTTTTTGTTTACTATTGCTGTGTCCCTTTATCTCCTGGGGAAACGCACCCTAAGCTGATTCTCAATGATTCACGCAATTCTCCAACCCCCTCCAGCTGAAGGTGGGCGGCCCTGTGACCTGTTTCTAATCAGTAGGGTATAACAGTGATGGGATAGCACACCCGTGATCACAACTTGTATTTAAACTTTGTCTTAGCTAGAAAGAGAGCCCCTGCTGTTGGTTTTGAGAAGGCAAACAGCTAGCCCTGTCCCGAGCTGTCTCCGGAGAGGGCCCCGCGGCTGGGAACTGCGGGCAGCCCACAACCGACAGGCAATGAGGGCCTGGGCCTCACTGTGGCGGCCGCGAGAAACAAACTTGGGAGAGGAAGATGAGCCCCGGAGTCCAGCCTGATTCCGGCCTGCGAGGCCCCGAGCAGAGGACCCAGCTAAGCTGCTGGCAGGCTCCTGACCCGGTAAAATTGTGAGATAAATGAGTATTATTTTAAGCCATTAAATGTGGTCATTTGTTACACAGCGACAGAAAAGCAGTATTATAAAGGAAATTTCCATAACCCTTTTAGTAAAGGTTATATATTTTCTAGAGACTTTAATATCTAACATTTGCATAATAATTTCTTGAATGTTAGGCATTAGTTTGGTTTCTAATATTTTTCATAACAAATATGACTATTGTATGTATTACAGATTATAGGTATAGGATAGAATTCCAGAAATATAGTTATTTAGTAATATCGCACTATCAACAATAATTTTATTGCCATCTATGGATAAAGTGCTTCCTAAGATGTTTTTCTAATTAAAATGATCAAAATGTGAAAGCGCCCTAGCATTTTGTGGAGATTATATACAGTATTCTTAACTAGACACTTGTGGGTAAAGTTCTGCGATCCGAGATGTTCGGCTAGAAATCGTGGCTCCTTTGTGTTCTTTCCGCCCGGCTGCCTCGCTGTGTCGCCATCATCTCCCCGTCCCAGGGGCCCGCAGCAAGTGGGCGATTCGCCGCAGCGGTGGTGTTCGTTTTCACTTTAATTAATACCAAAGGCTGCCACTTCGCCAGCCGCAGAGACGCTCCGGACTGAGCAGCCCACACCAGTTGCCGCGCTTCTCTCCACATTTTGAATGCAGCCCATCGGTTCTTTTCAGCTGCTTTTCAGAGAAACATAGCAGGAAGCGAAGCCACATCTTCAGGGCTCTGAGTAATAGCTTGACACCCGGCTTAGAAAGAACCCCAGCTGTGTTGTTTCATAACTCATATGTTTGAAAGCTTTTGCTGATTTTCCTGCATGCGGGGAACGGTTCTGCCTTATTTGCCACTCCAGCTTGCGTGGTGTCAAACGTTCTGCGCCAAGAGCCTTTCAAGCACCCGGCCCCCTCCAGAAAGGAGGCGCGTGCTCTGCGGAGGCGGGAGGCAAAGGCCTCCGTCGAGTCTGCCGTCCGCGCTCACCTGCCGGTCTTCTCTTCCTCCCGGGTTCAGGCTCCTCGCGGTCACTTACCTCTGGGGCCCCTGCTTCTGGAGCTGCCATCCGGAGCACGGCTGTGCGTCCCCACACACTCCCCTCTCACACGTCAGGGACCGGCCCCCCGCCCTGAAAGAAACGTGAAGATGTATCATTGCCAAAGGAATTTCTGTGTTCGAAGGGCCCACGCTCTCCAGCTGTGCAAATCCTTAATCCTTCGTTCACTGATGTGCCCCATGAAACTCCAGAGCTGTTTTTCCTCTGTGAAGAGAAACAGCTTTCATTGTTAAGGTTTTCCATTTTTTTTGCAATCCAGCGATACATTAGCAGATTAAAAGTTGCACGGTCCACAAGACAGTCTGCCATGTTTGCCACTCTCTTCCATTGTTTCACACTCTTCATTCGCGTTATTTCTCACCGGATTTGGCAGCGGGATGCATTTCACATCCAATTCATTTTTCCAGAGAAAAAATTCAAGCGTTTATTTGTGGCCTCACAATATATGATCAGTATAAAAAGTTATAGTTTGAATTAGAAGTTAGTGTGGCAGGAAGTAATGGGTCATAGGAAAAAATTCAAACTCCACCCACTTACATCCTTAGGTTGTTCTCGGGTAAAAATGACCGTCATTTGGAAATTCTGAAAGGCATGTGATTATGCACTTATCAAAGTTGTTCTTGAAATATATTTTTCAATAAATTATTCAAGGTTTATAATATCTTAAAATATCTTAAACTATATTTTAATGGTAATATAAAAAGATAAGAAACAGCTGAAATCAGGAAGATGGCTTCTGAAACTACTTTTCTTCCCAGGGAAGCTCACCTTCAGGGACTCTTGTGGTAAGATGAAGTTTAACTGTGGATTTTTCCTTCTCTTCCCAGTACAAAAAAATTATATTCAAGAAATAGTTACCATCTGCCAAATGTAGACCTCAGCTCCAGACCTCTCCCTGAAGCACTGCTCTCTGTACTTAACAACATGCGAGAAGCCCCCTTTGGGATGTCTTGTTGGAGTCTCAATGGCACCACTTGCAAGGAACTGGGGCCTTAGCCCGTACCCCGCTTCCCAAGCAGAACTGGCCAGTCCCGGGCTTGGTTCGCCCCTCTTCAGGCTGTCCATGCTCACACCTTGAAATCTTCTTTGACTCATCGCTTATGTTCACCCTTTAAACCCCAAACTAGCAGGAAATGTTTTGTGAAAATATATCCAGAATCTGACTAGCTTGTCCTGCCGCAGCTGGACCGTGACCCCGGTCCTTCCTCTGACTGTGTGTCATTCTATCTCCCCTGCATGAGCGTCTTGGCCGCCTCACCGTCTCCACCCTCCTCCCCGCCCCATACCACTCTCAGATCCTTCCCAATGCAGCTGCCATCTGGGTCCTTTTAAAGATGAACACATCACATGCCACTCCTTTTTGAAAACCCAGTAATGGCTTCTCATTTAACTCAGAATCGATGCCAAATCCCTTCGACTGCGTGCAAAGCCCGCGTGCCCTGGACCCCCATCCCCTCTCTGACGTCCCGCGCTCTTCCCCCGGCACCTCAGTTCTCTCCGGCGCACCCCCTGCCTTACTAGTCCTGGAGACGCCGGGCACACTTCCGCCCTGAGGCTTTGGCGCTCGGTGGACATTCGGCTGGGAGAGCGGCCTCCCTGGATCTCACACAGCCAGCTCCTTCCCCCACCTCAAGTGCATGACCAAATGTCATTTTCTCTACAATGACTCCTGTAACCACTTCATTTAAAATTTTCGCTGGAGTTCTTATTCTATTTCCCTGCTCCACGATGTCATTTTCCAATCTCATATCATTTTCCTTCTTTGAATATACTGTACTATTTATTTATTTATATATTTAGCTGTTTACTAAGTGTACTTATTTATTTTATGTCTGCTGTCCACCTCCCTTGCTAGAAATTAAACATCAAAGTATACATTTCATCTGTGCTAAGTGAAATAAGCCTATCAGAGGAAGACAAGTACCATATGATTTCATTCAAACGTGGAACCTAATGAACAAAACGAACTAACAGGCAAAGATAGTGACAGACTCATAGATAGAGAACAGGCTGACAGCAGTCAGAGGCAGGTCTGTGTTGGGGAGGGGTAGAATAGCTGAGCAAAAAAGGAAAAAAGAAAAAAAACCTCTTAGACAAGGATAACCCTGGGGCGATTGCTGGGGTCGGGGAGAGAGGTAGACGAGGGTATAGACGAGATGAGCCATGGATGGAGACTTGACTTGGGGTGCTGAACGCACAACGCAATGCATAGGTGATGTGTGGTCGAATAACGCACCTGAAACTTGTATACTTTGTTAACCAGTGTCGCCTCGATAAACTCAATAATAAAAAAAGAGTATCAGTGTTATTCCATGTCACGGGTCCTACTAAAGAACCTACATAGCAGGACTCATTCGCCCATTCATTCCTTAATGAACATACACTTTTCTGTGGTGGTGCTGAGCTATGAGGATAAAAATATAAAATAAAACATTTAATGATACACACTCATAGTTGTGAATATTATTTTGGTAGGTATTCCCCTGTGTGTAAGTCAATTATATCTCAATGTAGCCGAATCCCATATCCCCAAAATAAAATAATTCCTTTCCAATCTTTCTTCTGGACAAATGACTTTGTATCTGCATTTCTTTTCTTTCCTCATTCTCTATTTACATTCCATTCTACTTCTATGTTCTTTCTGGGTTTCTGAGATTTAGCATTTTCAACTGACTGCACGATTCCCTATATAATAATATTGCACTTCAACAGAGGATACAGCCAGGGCCCGTGCAGTAGGTCCGCGTGCTTTGAACCAGTAGCGTTAGGGTGAGAGGCAGCACAGCCTGGCTCTGGGAGGATGGCTTTATTTGGAAGAGCTAGAAGTACCAGCAAAGCCGTGGGTTGGGGGGTCCTGGAGGTTGTTCTCTGCACCACGGGAGAACTATCTTCCACCATCTGAGTCCATGAATTAAAGTGGTGAGTTGCCCATAACTGAAGTGGCTCAAACACAGACCCCATATTTTTTGGGTGGAAGGATTCCAGGCCTCGTACATGACAACTGGCTTGAGAAGTGGTGTCAAATCTTGAGAGTCTCTGAGTGTGAGGAAACTTGAAAGACCTGGGCTCCTTTAAAGAAGTGAATGCCTCTGGACCAGGATAAATCAGTTTCCTGCCTGCCCTTGCAGACACACGCAAGTGAAATTGTGAATTTGGTGGATTCTTATGAATTAGAGAGAACCTGTGATGTTAGCATACTAGAGAATAAAAATAGTAATATAATTTCAAAGAAAAAATGAAATATATGTGTCACAAATATATAAATTAGCTTAAAGTCAAAACTAGGCAAAAGTCTGAAATGATTATTGACATTGTAAGAACTTCGAGAGAATAGTCCTGATATGAAAAGAAGATAAGCTACCTAAATAAAATCCACATGGGTTAGGGAATATTCTTTTATCGAATTATGCCTGCAGGAAAACCAGAGACCTAGTGCATGTCGGTATTCATACATGTGAGCGCCGGAGCCCGGGCATGTCCATCCCCGGACAAGGCCGGCCGTAGTGCAGTAGGATCGCCAGCTCATGCTTTCCCAAAGAAAAGAATCCCAACTCACAAAATAGGTGCTGAGAATTGTTAGTAAGATGTCGTCATGCCATCTCCTGAGTTACTGATTCCTTAAGTGGGGAACTGGTTAGTTAAAAGCTGTAATCTTAAAGCTTCTAAGAAGCCATTGACATACTTAAAGAGAGAAATCTTACATGAAGAGGGCGACTCACTGGAAATTCTCTTAGGGAGAAACTGGTTGTTCGAAACTCCATGAGATTTTTCTGAGAAGAACAAGAATCTTATGATGGTTTTAGAATTAATTTTAATGCATATTAAGACCAATAAAAGATATCTGCTCAGCATGAGTAAAAGAATGGCAGAGCTTTGAGAGAAAAATACAGGCTAGAAATATAACAGTTATTGATTCAACTACCAGTACTGCCGCTGGCTAATTCTGTAGCTTGGGCAAAATGATTAACTTTTATTATTATTTTTAAAATTTTAGAATATAATAATAACATTAAATCTAAATGGTTAAAACAAAGAGTAAGTAAAACAAAGTCTGTAAGACACCCAGAAAGGGATGGCATCATGGCATGAATTGCTCTTTGAGCCTCACATTCAGGTTTTACTCAACATTCTTTTGAATGCGGAGTGAGAATTTTTATTACGATGATTTTATCCCAATGGAGAGCAACCAAGATCCGCTTTGCATTATGAATTTTAACAAAAATCCAAGGCCAAGAGCCAGTTTCAAATTGTCGAACAATATATCTTATAAACATTGAAAATAAAACGAAATTGAGTTCAACATCCATGAGCAAATTTCCGTGCCTTCTGCAGTACGTATTAAGTAGATTACGTTTATTTTTTAAATACAGTGACTCTGGATCCATTGGTTAGAAACATCAGGAGCACGTTTTAAGAAGTTGTGCTTACTGACCTCCCTGATTTGTTAAAGAACACTTTTTACATTTGATCCATGAGGACATGTGTTTTAGAGAGCTTGGTAGATGTTCACACACGTAGAACATGTTTTCAAGAAAGAAGTTCCCTACAAACCATTTAATGAAAAACAATTACCATGAATAAGCTGTGAATTCCATAGAATAGTAAAAATCACAGATATCGAACTGGTCATACCGATTCCAAGGTAGTCAAATATATCGATTTTATAAATATCTATTGTATTCATTTTTCCTCACCTGAGGGCATTTTGTTTCATTGCTTTTAGAGAGAGAGGAAGGGAGAGAGGGAGAGAAACATTGATTGGCTGATTGGTTGCCTCCCTCCTGCACATGCCCTGACTGGGGATCAAACCCTCAACCTTTTGATTTACCTGATGATGCTCCAACCAGCTGAGCAACCCGGCCAGGGCACCCGTTCTATTTTTAATGCACATATTTGTTTATAACATAAATCTAACTGTATACGAAGATGTTACTAAGACACTGGCTTCTTGCTGCCCTTAGACCTGGACTGCAAATACCCCATGGACTTCTTCTGGGTTTCCAGTTTGCTGACTTACCCTGCAGATCTTAGAATCTGTCAGCCTCCATAATTCATTCTCGTTCTTCCTCTTTTTCTAAGAGCCCCGACTAATGCATCGCCGCTACAGGAAACTTGCCCAGATTATAATGAATATTAGAAATGTGAGAGAGGCTGATATTCAAAGGATGACAGTCGGATAAGGAAAACGACTGATGGCGCCAAGTCCGCAGCAGGGCCAAAGCTTGGAAATCCACAGGCTCTCAGCTTCTGTGCAAATATTCTTATTTTTTCTCCCCTCAGCTCTTGGGAAAGTAATAAAATGACCATTCACAGAATGTATTTGTCAGCGCAGCTGTATTTGAGGAACTTTTCCTTTTTTTCTCACAGAAGCAAATTGCTCCCTTTAAACACTCTCCTCTGGGCTCCCACCCTGGATGCGTTGAAAGCATATTGATTAGGCCCCACGCAGCTGCACGGAGCAGCCGCCCCTCCTCCGCTGGGCCTCCTCCCCCGCCCCCCACCTGCCTCCCTCCCCTTCTCACTCTCGCGGGTGAGAGCACTCACCCTGTAGTGCCACGTTATTGGATTTGTGTCCCTCCCACGGAGTTTTGGGCACTTCAGGGTTGAGGTTGTGTGTTTGCACTTGGGTGTCTGGGCGTCTCCACCACCCAGAAGCACCCCTGGTGGGTCCGACCTCTGCGGGGTGTCACTGTGACAAGAAGGAGAGTGGGTCCCACATCACAGGTGCCACCTGCCCCCAATGATCCTAAACTCACTGAAGAGATGAAAGTGGGGATGAATGGCTACACCAGCAAATAAAGTAAAAGGAGGAAAAGTATTATTTAAATTTAAAACAAACAAAGGGAGTGAGGGTGATACAGAGATTATCATCTGGAGCTTTAGGTTTGTGTAAGTGGAAACAGACAAGTTGCATAAACTCTCAAACTCGAGTGTCCTCAGGTATGAAATTAAGGCCATCCTGGTGCTTAGAAATAAGGTACGTGTCAAGGGAGATGAAATACGTAAATCCTTGAGACCAGAACCAGCCAAGGTTTAAATATTAGCAATTATTATTTTATGATTTTATTTAATCTTTTAAGATATCCTTCAGTATTCCTTTGAGGTATATTCTAAGAATTTCTCCTTATTCTGATTTTTTTTTTAAAGTAGCAAAATTGATTGCTAACAATTGAGACCGTCCGGCTGAATTCAGGATGTCTTAGTTCTTGTGGTGGGTTTGCTCAGGCTTTGGCAG
Organism: Mormoops blainvillei; assembly: GCA_004026545.1. Lineage (NCBI taxonomy): Eukaryota > Metazoa > Chordata > Mammalia > Chiroptera > Mormoopidae > Mormoops > Mormoops blainvillei. The sequence goes on from PVJD01004499.1 coordinate 55,152, forward strand.
AGTCTGAAACGGATCCTATCAGAATGTTTCTCCACGGCTGACGGTGCTCTCGTCCCTGCATGCAGACATATGTATTCGAGACAGAGACGTGACTGGAGGGAACTGCTGGGATGGATATGAAAAGCACAGCGCACTGTCGATGAGTTAATCCATCTTGTGAAACCTTGTCCGTTCTGTAGGCTCCTGCCCCTTACAGGCACTGACGATGGGAGATACGCTGACGCTGGCGGGGTCTGGGGGCTTCCCCTTGGCCTCTCTGCATCTTCAAGTCCCCAGACGTGTGCTGGGAGCCGTGGCTGCAGCCCCGCGAGGCACTTCATCCCCATGCATCCTGATTTCCACCTGGGTGATTATGGGCCAACCCATTAAGTTTGGTCCTCCCATGTGGCCACGTGCTTACCAGGAAGTTGTAGAATTTCTATGACCATTCAAATATCCCACACAAACCCTGCTCTATCTTATGGGCCTGTTAATCACACACTACAGATTCCTGAAGATCATTAAGGATGCTTAAGATGTTGTTTCTGCTTTAGAGGAACAAACAAAGATGTGATAAATCAGGAAGGAAAAGAAAAAAACACCAGGTTTGAACTTTAAGGTTGATATCTAGGGACAGCCTTCAAGCATTCCACTACAGAATCCAACTCTTGGGACAGATAATGAAATTTTTATGTCATCTCCAGATACATACTCTGATTTTTTAGTTCCTCACCCAGGCAACTTACTAAGTGCATTTCATTTTGGATTCCACCTGAAGTGCAATTATTTTCTGCTCCTTAAAACCCATTCTCTGCAAAGAGAGAGCTATAATGGCGCTGCAACTTTTGAAAGTAAAGCTTTACTTGCTTACCATAAAAATAGACGAAATTAAAAGCAAGAAAAGCTCTTCTAAGGCAATGCATGCACCCCGGGTAACGCCATTTTACAGCCTGTATCAGTGGAGCTCGGCTCGATCCAATATGTGATTTCTCCAGACTCCACACCTCTACACGTGCCGTGTTCTCTGTGCGGTAGACCCTTCACGGCGCTCTCCACACCCCCGACCTCACGCACCTGCCGCATCTCCGCTTACATTCTCGTCCCTCACCACGGAAAACCTTGAGCTCTGAAAGTGCGAAGCCCCCTGGTGTGATCTGCCAGTGTTCTCCCTGTCACGCTCTGTGTCAGATGTGCCTGTCTTTATCCATGACCAGCCTGGAAGTTCCTGGAGGACAGCGTGCATCTCAGTCCCCGCTACAGCCTCCTGTTCGTTGCTGTGTCTCCAAACATTAAATTTTTCCGTAAACATTTGTTAAGTCATCGACTGAGCGAATCTCTGATAAACACTTTAGAGAACTTATAATGTATTAAACAGCCCGTTCAGTACTGAGGTAAAAGGTAGCTGTTGAGTTTATTTGAAAGTGTCACTACTTGAATGAGGAAAGGGATCTTTATTTTATTATATTACGTTTTAGTCAGTTGGCTTCGTGATTTAATTAAAATTCACTTACAACTTTATCACAATGCTTTTACATCCAAGAAATTTGCTGCAGTTGATACGTACAGGCACTGATGTATTTAGAGTAGAACTTTTATCCAAAAATACCTTCTATATTAGGCCATTTGCATCTTTTAGTAGATATTTCCATCAAAATGTAATAAGAATGGTGATCTACATGTTAACAAAGGATAAGAACAATCTAATTAAGGTGAGAGAATTAATAAACTTGTGGGAACTCAAAGAGGAATGGAAATTGAATCTATTGTCATCATAACATTACAATCAGCTGAACAGATCAGAGGACAGGGCTTTCTTTGGTGATTCATTTCAATGTATTCATTTCCCATATCGATTTCTGGATCAGACATCAATCAGGAGGTAACCAGGGCCCAGAGGAAACCGAGTTCTCAATCAGTGATAAGTTCTGGCAGATTAATAACGGAAATGAAGATACAGATGAAATACAGGTATATAAATTTCAGCCACATAGGACACTCTAGACAAATGAACAAAAGCAGGGTTTTTGCTACAATGTATTGCTTTTATTTATTGATGGACAGGTCTAGTCTTAACTCTATGCCAGGCAAGTGGCCTCCAGTCTTCATTCTGTTGACACCCTCAAGCAATGAAGAAATGGAAGTTTTAAAAAAAAGCCAAAAAATAGGAGGAGTTTACCATTCAGTAAGACCTCCAGCAAAGCTTGCTTAATCATACCCTTGCATCTATTTCTGTCTGCGTTCCTTCCGCATTCTGTGCTATCCATTTAAAAAGCACTGTTGATACTCAAAGGTAGATGGGAAAATGATCTAAAAAATCATGTTTAAAAATATACTAGTTTTTGAAGGTTATCTATTCAGGAGACAATGTTTATAACATCTTATTTTTTGTTTTCAATCACATAGGCATGTAACCTCTGGCCACATCAGAAGTATTAATTGTGTGAAGTTTGAAGATGTGGGGAAGGCGGCGGACAGAGGAAAGAGTACTAGACTTTGGAAGGAGATACTGTCTACTTTTCGGTCAGTCTTTAAAAGTAAGCACTGGGATGCACATATAAGTAAATATTGGAAATTTTAGTGCCTTGTCTTTATCAGACATGAGTAACTTGAATTCAGTGTTAATGTTTCAAGTAAATGCTTTTTTGAACTATATAAACATGGATATTAAATTCAGATTTTCAAACCAGTATACTAGTACTCTTAACAAATATAACATTTTATTACTTGACATTTACTTGTTCATGTGCAAGAAAGAAGCCACGAGACCATAAGCAGCTGAGCAATGAAGATTTGATTGTGATCATTTTTATATAAAGTATTTTCGGGGGGAACAATATAGCATTACCATATTTCTTTAAATATGAGTAACAGCATCTCAAAATATACATGTACCTACATTGTCCTTTTGCTTCAAGAATATTCTAGTAAAAAGTTACTAGAATATTAAAGCTTAGCTCTCATGTAATAACCTAAGTAGAATTCTTGATGGGACATTTGACATTCTGAAAATAAGTGTATTGTCCATAGTCTCTTTAATGTTTGGTTTTCCCTGTAAGTAGGTTGGGTTTTAATTTGTGGCCTGGATGCTTTGTTATACGTTTCAGTAACAGAGTTGCTAGGCAGGATAGAACTTCTCTCCTGAGGTATAAAATCCTGATTTTTCTACGCTTGGACTAGAAGTTAAAAACACATATTATGAGAATAAGATAAACTGTTAATAAATGAGTGACTTTAACATAGACAATGAGTCATTTAATGTTTTTAAAGATGCTAAATAATGGTTATTATTTCGAGGTAATGACTGATGGAAAAAATAAATGATTTGAAATTCTAATAACAGAATGTAAAACTTTGAAGATGTGATCTTACACATTCTTTTATAAGTATCTTAAACATGTCCTCTTTCCAAGATATGGAACCAAAGATATATATAACACAGATGAAGACATAACGAGAGAAGATTCAACTTACAAAGTCGGGAATGGAAAGAAAGTGAACTCAGCTACCAATTTTACAGGCTGTTATGGGGTAAAAGTGGTTATAAGTGTTTATAATCTACACATGAAGAACATTATGCCAAAATGTTCTAATCTAAGATAACTTCGATTAAATGAAAAAAATTCCTAGGAAGACAAAAATAAACAAACTGAATCATGAAATACAAGAAAACCAAACTAGCCCTATAACAAGTAAAAAGATTGAGTTGATAATTAAAAAATTTTTCACAAAGAGTAGTTTAGTCTCAATTGTCTTCATTGATGAATTCTAAAATATATATATATAACTTATATAAAAATATATAAAGAATTCATATCAACTCTTCACAAACTTTTTTTGTAAAAATAAAGAAATAAAGAAGAGGTTATTACACTTAGCAAAACCTGACAAAGAGATCACTGTAAAGGAAAACTAGAGATCAATATATCACATATATCATATATATACACATGTATATGTATATATATCTTTGAGAAAATACTAGCAAAGTGAAAGCAGAAAGATATAAAAAGATTATACACAATTACTAAGTGGGAGTTATTCCAGGGATCCGAGCTTGCCATCATTTAAAAATTTATTGATGTGATACATATAGCACTACAATGAAGGGGGAGGAGAACATGAAAGTGTCAGACACACAAAAATCAGTTGACAAAATTTAATACCGCATTTATATAAATTATGTGAAATGACACCGTTAGCAAACCGAGAGGCAGAACCGCTCTAGTAGTTGCCTGGGTCTGCGGGTTGGGCGGGGCCGTGGCGTGGACGCTGGGAGTGGGCGGGGTTGGCTTCGCGGAAGAGGTTAAGTGGCGTGCACTTGACGGGAATGGAGGGATGCTTCAGGACATTTGCATGGCGACAAAGGAAGAGAAAAATATACAACTCAAATATTGTAATGGCACCTGCTTCATGAGATGGGCGGAGTTTCACAATGTATTGCAGTTGCCATATTAAATTTGGAATAACACAGAAGACATGGTAAGGACTTTAATTAAATCTGATAAATCTTAGATTGAGCAAATTCCCAGATGACATGATCTTTAATTCCCATTTTAAATGCTATTTTTCTATATAGGCCTCAGAATCTTTTTTTCTTTTTTTGAGGGGAAATGATGCCTTTACTCAGCATCAGAGTTTGCTTTATTTTAATAAACACAACTTTATGAACCCTGCAAATATCTAAGAAAATATATTTTTTCAATCTACATAAATTATGGAATCTTTAACTTTGGCTTCTTAAAAGTTAAAAAAAGTTGTTTATTAAAACAAATACTATTTGAATGTATATTCATATAAAATATATTTATTATAACAGCAGTTATTTATACTACATTGTATGCCTTACTTTATAATGGGTAATAGAATCATGAAATATAAAAATGGTAGGAATGATTATCTAACGCTTACTGTTAATTTCCAATCTGTAATGCATTGAAATTCTAAAGAAAAAAGATACTTTAAAACTACACATTAAAAATTAACTTCCTTTATGTATTTTCATCTCATATACAAAACATATTTTTGCTTTTGTGTATTCATAATCACTAACAATAACTCTCTAGAACTAAACAAATGTAGTCAGTAAAAATTAACTTCAGTGTAATTAGATTTGCAGTAATAAAATAGACTAGCATTTTGTAAATTTAATGGAATGATCATATTATGTGATGTATGACATTAATTAGGTTTATTTGAATGTTTATTATATTTCTAAAATTATGCCTTTATAAACTTGTTGGGTGGAAGCAAAATAAAATTTATCCTTTATTCCTTTAAAGGGTAAAACTAAAATAACCTACGATCCAGAGTGCTTTAATTTTCCTATATTCTGGCCAAATTCAATATATCCTTTTATGATTCGCTGTTATTAGAATGCATTTCTTGAACACATTGATCAGTTGCTATCAAAGTATGTAGCACGGTGCTTAACTATATCTGAGCCAGTGAAGTGAGCTTTCTGCATGTCGGGAACCTTGGCCACACTTTCTCTCTACGCTTAAGTTTCTCTAACTAATAAAAACAGTTAACAACTTTTCACTGGAGCAATTACCCACAGCACAAGGCAATTTGAATTTAGCTTAAACTTCTTATTGTAGTTCTAAAGGTAAGACTACAGGGAATTTGTGCTGGACAAAGAAATGTTGACAGTGAAAAATACTGGGAATATTAGGATATGAGTTATAAAATTACTCTTAACAATTTGATTCCTATTTAAGTAGACCAGAAAAACTTTTTCCTAATCTCGGAAACTCTTTTTAGTCTTATAAGACCTTGCACATGGTGCAGCATTTGGGAATTATCTATTTATCACACGGTTCTGAAGTTATTGCTCATACATCTTCTTGTCTGAATAGGCAGCGGGAGCTGTGTTTTTCCACCGTTAGGTCCCGAGCATTCGGCACAATGTTTGGCAAATATTTAACACCAATAATGTTTGTTTAAAATACCGTGACTGTGTTCATGACCTCTTTTGGCATTTTTTAGCTGTATATTGGAAATACCCTAGAATTTCTAAAATAATCTTGATTTCTAACATGGGTAACTTGATTTGTCCAGAGAATTTTATTTATTTTTATGACATAATACTTTTCTTTCTGCTTGATTAGTTGAATATTTGATTTTCTTAATTGCCTAGAAAATGGTAAACTCTAAATTTAGGTCAAATCAGTGGGACCTTGGAGAAAAATTATTTTATTATATATTGGTCAATATTTTGCTTGTTCTTTTTCTTTATCTTCAGGAAAATCTATTATCAGAATACATATATGTTTATCAGATAAGAAATCCTGCTAAAATTCTGACCTACTCAATAAATCCTTACCAAAACTTCATTTTGGTTTTGTAAGAAAACACTTTAAATTTTATATTCAAGATTTTTGTTTATTTATAGTCATCAGATGTCCTCTTGTTGTTTTAGAAAATACCACATGTGACTGGCACAATTATTCACACTCGATTAATGAGAAAACTCCAGTTTCCAGAAGTGGTGATGAGTGTTCCAATCGTGGGACTGGTAAGTGTCAAAGCTACAATTGAAGCCCACATCCCGGTCCCAAGAAAGGAATTCTAGGCTTCCTGCCTCAACCCTTCCTACATAGTTACTGATGATGAAACACAAAATCATATTTGTCCTGGACATCCAAATGATTTCAGGCAATTTTTACAGTCTGTAGGGAACAGAATATATCTGGAGTAGACATACTATCTATTCCATAGTTAAAATCTCATTTTGCCTTTGTTCAGTTAGATATTACATTTCAGTCTTCAAAATTTCAACTGTATAAATAGAGCATAAAGTAAGTGCCTAAAGAGAAGCTTTTAGTGTGATTGATGAAGACAGGTAATTAATATCCAACTCATTCTTTTATCCTTCTTGCACCACTAGAGACACATGGATTTCTCAATACCCAAGACGTTTTTAGTATCAGTGACCAATGTTTGTTAATTAAAATCAGTGGCTGCAGGATGGCAGACAAATGCCTGTTCTTTTCCTGTCCAGGATGCAAGTGAAAGCGTGGAGGGCCATCACAGGGGACTTGAGCTTCCCAGGCATCTTGATAGTTTCTGTGGAACCGTGAAGAGACTGCTATAAACAGAACTTTTCTGGAAAACTTAAGATTATGATTTTCTTACTGACCAAGGACACATTTAAGCATTGTCTAAAATAACAGAATTTGGTTATAATTTAAGCCTTCTAAATTTATATTTATTTTTCTTTTACTAAATATGACCCAAGTACCCGATCATAAGATGGTGAAATTTTTGATTAAATGGCTTTGACTCAGAATTGAAATTCCTCATTCTGTATCAAGTCCATCCCCGGCCAAGGTTTCTGCTGTAACGAGAACGCGCATCGCCGTGGTTTCTGCTGGACCAGGGCTTCTGCTTTATGTGGGCTTTAGAGCCTGCCGACAGAGCCCACTCTGCCACTTAGCGAATTTACTCGCCTTTCAAACCAGAATGTGCTAGACTCAAAACGGTGTTTCTTATTTTGTAGAGTGGAAACATCGATCAATCTCATCAGCGCAGGGAGTCACAACTCCGTAGGGAGAAATGATCAAACAGACCTTCTGTCTCTAATTTCCCTGTTTTAACTGTTTTGACCGCATCTTTGGCGTATAGTTTTTCATGACAGTAATTATAATAGTGCTCCAACTTCATGCGAGCATGCTCTTTTCTTAAATACACCTTTAAGTGTCAGTATAAGAAAGAGAGAGAATCCAAGCATCTCTGCTCAAAGGGGCCGAAGTGTCAGGAAAGCAGGGGCCCTCTCAGCTTCTCACAGCGCCCTTCAGCCCGCCCCGCTTGCAACCCGGAGGAAGGCCCGCGTCCACGAAGCGGGAGTTCTGCGCAGCACTGCAACATCTGTCTTCATCAGACGACGCGGTGTGTATTGTTTTTAAACCGTCAAATGACATACAGTGTCCTGCTGGAGCGATACCCAAACTACGACGGTCTGATGCACTCAACATTTATTTCTTGTTCATTCAACGCCGGCTGGGAATCCCACAAGGCCCGCGCTCAGGCGCCGGGAGGCCCTGGCAGGAGGCGGGGGCGAGCCTTCGACGCGCCCCGCCGGCCCCTGCGGCCGCCGGGGGGCGGCGCTCGCGGATCTCCCCGGGCGGGCGGGCGCGCGCGCATGCGCTCGGGCGCTCCGCGCTGCCCCGCGGCCCTCCCGCCGGCGTGCTGGGAGGCTGGCAGGCGGTGGGCTGGTCTGCACCCGGGGGAGCAAAGAAGTTTTCGGCCAGGCGTTTGCTGTAAATAACTCTAGCCAGATACCTGTGTCCATCTACACAACCGAAGTTCTTCCAAGACATGATCACAGTCCCTGATTCTTAATTTCTATGTTTTCTTTACCCCAGGAGTTGTATTTGCTTTTCCCTCCCCACCTCTCCCCTACTTCCTCCTCCTCTTTCTTCTTCTTCTCCTCCTCCTCCTTCTCAGTTCAATGGAGGCTTCCTTTCTTTCTTGCCTTGAGACCAGACTTCATTTTATTTTCTTTTTTTACTAGTCCCGGATCTTTAAGTTCTTATTAGCTTGCCGAACACAAACCTAAAACATGAATTTCGAGCTACTCAGTCCGGTCTGTTTTCCGTGCTTGCTGCTCTTCTGGTTAAATAACGTTGTGTACCGGAGAGGGTTTTGTTAAGAGCGCTGTTTAGGGTGATGGTCTAGGAACCGCAACGTTGACCTCCGAAATCAGGAAACGTTCACGTCCAGGCCTCTTGAGAGTGAAAAAGGAGTTTCCTTAATCTGGGAATTTTGAATAATAAATTCTTTAGTGCAAAGAGGAAAGGGAGTTTCTTTGTGGGGAAATAAAAAGTTCATCGTTTTACAGAAAAACATGCTGGGACTAAATGTGGGCTTTAGAGCCTGCCCACAGAGCCCACTCTGCCACTTAGCGACCTGTTAACTCTGGAGAGAGTCTCATCTACAGGAAACTTGTGATAATTACACTTACCAATCAAGTTGAAGGAGCAATTAAAAAATTCAGTGTCAAAATGCCTTGCATATTAAAGACATAGTCTTTGTCACTAAATGGGCTGTTTCTTATTAATTGGTTCTTCGGCTGTTTATCCTTAAAATATAGATGTTCTACGAGGAAAATAGGATATCATTAGATATTAACTGAGAGACGAGATTGCTTGAAGGCCACCCCGGTCTCGCCTTGCCCATAGCAGGGAATAACTCCAAACGACTGGGGGATGAGCAGTTGCACTTACCAAGAAATAGTATACGAAGTGCATGTTAAAATAAGCCTCTATTAATTTATAGCCTAATAAACATCCGCATAGTTGTTTTCAGATTTTTGTGTATTGGTTTGAGAGAGAGAAACATCGTTTTTTTGTCCCACTATCTGTGTGCTCATTGGTTGATTCTTGTCTGTCCCCTCTCCAGGGTTGGGACCCACGGCCTTGGTGCATTGGAGTAACGCTCTAATCAACTCAGCTACTTAGCCAGGGCCCGCGTGAGGTTTTTCGCTTTTTGTCCTTAAATGGAGCAACTACATATCTCACAAAGTGAGAAATTTCATTTTGAAGGCGGTATAAGTGAATTAACAAATATATTAGTTACTGTTTTTGAAGAAAGTTTCCCGGTTCTGATTAAGCAGAGCATGACCTACTGATTGGCAATGAAGTTTTTCCTTACCTTCTTGGCCAGGCGGTGCTGTTGGGAGTGACTTCACTCTGCGTGCTAACACCGAGAGCCCCAGGGGCCAGGTAGGCTACCGAAGGCCTGCGGCAGCAAGGGCAAAAGACTGTGGAGGACACTTGAGTACTAATGAGTTTCAGACCTACTGGCCACAAATTAGCCAGTTCATAACTCTTTACATTTAAATACTTGCTCAAAAAGTCCTCAGCCAACTGACCACACCACTTCTCTTCCCATACCCACATATATGTCTTCTTAACTATTTCCTTAACACTGGTTAGGGAAGGACTTATTCTATTAAAATAAATAAAAGAACCCTGGCTGGTGTGGCTCAGTGGATTGAGTGCCGGCCTGCAAAGCAAAGGGTCGCTGGTTTGATTCCCAGTCTGGGTACGTGCCTGGGTTGCAGGCCGGGTCCCCAGTAGGGGAAGCAGGAAAGGGAACCATACATTAATGTTGTTCTCCCTCTCGTTCTCCCTCCCTTTCATTCTCTCTCCCTCCCTTCCCCCCTCTCTAGAAATAAATAAAATATTTTTGAAGAAAGAGAAAAGAAAAATAAAAGAAAGAAGATTGTTCTTACCGTTGCCTGATCTCTTAAACACATACACAGTACAGAACGTAAACCAACACACTTTTTTACTTTTTTTTAATTAAGCTGCGCACGATTTTGTGACAGGCCCTCTGGATGGAGGGGGATTCCCCTCATACTGCTTTCCCTACATCTTTATTCCTCAAGCGTCTTCCTAATTAAGGGTTCCCATTTGTTTTACCTTCTCATTACTTTTTCTTTTAAAACTTACAACTCAGTAAAATAATTATTTTACTTAGTTACTTTTTTGCTCATAGATTTTATTTTGTGGAACACTTCCAGATTTACAGAAAAAAAATTAACAGAGAATACAGAGTTCTAATATATCCCTGCATGCAATTTCCCATTGTATTAACATTATTTAATAAATATGGTTCATTCGTTATAACTAGTGAACTGATATTGATATACAATGTCCATAGTTTATTCAGATTTCCTTAGATTTTAACCTAAGGTCCTAATCTGTTCTAGGATTTGACTGTGGCTACCTTATTACATTGAGTTGTCAAGTCTCATCAGGCTCCTTTCGGATGTGACACTTTCTTAGACTTGAGAATTTTGAAAACCACCAGTCAAGTATATTTTAGGCTGTACCACAGTTGTAATTTTCCTGATACTTTTATGATTATCCTGGGGTTCTGGAGTCTGGGAGAAAGATGACTGTTTTCACCACGTCAAGGAGCCATATTATCAACATGATTTATGGCCGGCGGCGCTCACCTGGCTGAGGTAGTGCATCTGTCAGGCTTCCTCATTGCAAAGTGACTCTTTTTCTGTCCCGCTCCACCCCGTCCTCTTTAGAAAGAAGCTCCCTTCGGAGCCGATATTTAAGAAAAGCAAGCTCTGCCTCATTGACATGGCACATCTGCATAACTGAGTTTGAATTCTTCTGCTCTGGGGTTTTGTCTCATCAGTATCTGCTCATTCATAAAATCAGGAATATTAATTGTAAATTCCAGGTTTAAATGCAACGATTTACTTTTCTGCTCAGACTGTTTGGCCATCGGGAGCTCCCTCGGCTTGCTTGCGTGTCCCCTCGGCACGTTCACATTTTGGAGAGGTTTTTTGATGGCTTGAGGACACTGTTCTTTTCTGGTACTACAGCGCACTGTAGACTCACCTTTATATTTCATGCTCCAATCCTCAGAGCCACCATTTCTCCAAAGGGCCTTGGTTCCTTTCATTAGAGAAGTGTCCCAAACATCAAGAACTGGGCACTAGCTATACATGTTGCTCCCAGGGTGTCATTTCTTTTAGGTTTTCTCAGCACATATCTGCATACAAACATGTATAAATGCACGTCTATAAATACTTGTATATGCGACCATAAGCATTTATTTTGTATTAAAAATGGGTATATATACATGGATCATTCTGGCTTTCTCCCTTGGCTTTTCTGTAAACCCCCTCTCCAAGAGTGGGGAACGTGGCCCCCGCCCTCTACCTCCAATTACTTAGTTATTCGACCATACATGTAGAGTGGGATGGACCTGTGCCCTGTAGGAAAACTTTATCTACGCACGTTCAGTGCTTCTGTCAGGCCCATTTCGTCTTTCGTCTTAGATTTCACTCTCTGCCAGAGCTGCTCAGGTCGGCTCCAGCCCCCCCTCGCCCTCCGGTGAGGTTGGGTCCCACACTTGTTAACCAGGCCCTGCTGTCAGCCCACCCGCTTTCCGGGGTGACCCAGCATCCTGAGCATGTTTTGATTTGCATGCATCGACGTTGAATCTTTATGCTATGAGGTTCAAAGGGTTTTTGACAAATGAATAATGTTATACATTATGACTTCACTACTTTAAAAAATCTCCCGTACTTTTTACTTTCAACTTTCTTCCCCAGACTCCTGGTAATCACTGTCTTCTTACTGTCTCTATAATTCTGTGTTTTTCAGAAGGTCTTATAACGTGAGCTGCTCAGCCTGCAGCCTTTTCTGACTGTCATCCTTCAAATGTGCATTTATAGTTTCTCCATGTCATTCCATATTCCACAGCTTTTTTTTCTTTCCTACTCTTTGGAACTGTTTAAAACTGCTTCTTACAAAAAAAAAAAAACAAAACAAACCCAAAATCTATTTGTTCATTGCCTGTGTATTGGATTAGCAAGTGCCCTGTGTTTATTAAACTCATGTCTTGCAGTCTTGTTATGCTTCCTTTATTGGCTCCAGGAGTGTTTTTGTTCATTATCTTCTTGGATTACAGTCATGTCACCTATAAGCAAAGATAGTTGTAATTCTTGCTTTCATATCTGTATACCTTTTTTGTTGTTTTAAACTTAGTACAGGCTTCTGGTACCATGTGGGACAGGAGGGAAGAGAGAGGCCATTCTTTCTTCCTACTACAACGTATTTTTTATTTCTGTCTTTTTCTTTTGAATCTTAGTTCTTCCACCTCTGCTTACTTTACGCAGGCATTCTCTCATCTCATCTGCTTTTTCCATTAGTGGCTTTAACATATTAATCTTAGTGATTTTAAATCCCTATTGTGTAATTCCAAAACCTCTCCTATTTGAGTTTGGTCCTAAGGCCTATTTTGTCTCATGGGACTTTTTTTCCTGCCATCTCTGTGTCAGCTTTGTCCGGGGGGAGGGACCTGATATATAAGGCAATAGGACCTGAAATAAATGGGCCTTTAGCTTAAGGTTCTGTGTTAACCTGCATCCAAGCTGCTCTGTGTTTACAGTTTGCTGTGGCCGTAGGTTTGCCAGAGACCTTGGGTTCCTTCAGTGTCCTTACTTGTGTCCTTTGGTCTTTTGTCTTTGGGTGTCTCGAACAACTTGCCTATGATTAAATTTCAGTCTTTTAGGGGCCCAAGTCTCTGGGCTGTGACCTTCAGGAGTGGTTCATAGACTTTTTATTTTCTTTCCTTGGTTGAGAGAGAAGGCCAGAGGCGGCTGCATTGGCTGTGGCCCTTCCCTTAGGTCGGTTAGGTTTGATCTAGCAGGTTCCCATGGAGGCTAGACATGCGCTATGGAGCATGATCTGGCCGTATTTCAAAATAGTTATTTTTTCCCTTCTCCTGGGCAAAACAGGAGAACTGTGTGTGTGTGCGTGTGTGTTTGCTTTCACCACGAGGAACCGGTGTGGAATCCGAAAGTACACACCACAGAAGTGCTCTCCGGGAGGGCCAGACACCCAGGGTTTTCTCCCTTTTGGCTTCACCTGCTCTCAGCCTCCAGAAAGCCTTTCAAATGGTCACCCTCTCAGAAGTGCACGAGCGCCCTTATTCCACCCGTGTGTCAGCGCATGTGTCGTGAAACGTCTTTCGTTTTGACAATATTATGGTTGCAGAATCGCATATTTAATTGTGATCTTAATTTGCATGGCTTTGATTTATAAGAGAGTGCTACCTAATTCTTCGTTCTCTAGCAGAGGTGAGTTTCAGTGGTTCCCGTTTGCAATTTTGTGTTAACTAGCACCATTTCCGCTGCCTTGACCCAAATTTGGCTGAGCACTTTGGCATGGTCTTTGAGAAAATCTCAGGCTGCTGGTGGAGTTTTCATTGCCCTTTTTTGTCAAGCATGTCCTGAGGTATATATAAATGTACATCAAGTGGAAGGGGATCCAGGTGTCTCCCCCAAAGCCATTTATTTCCCCACATGTAAAGTGTTGAATGGCTTTCTGGAGCCAGCTGGGATGGTGCATCATGCAGGTGCAGCGGAAGTTGAATGCCTGCTAGAGACCGTTCATCGGGTTAGAGGACATGCACGTCCACCTGTCCCCCAGCTTTAGATATGACAGGGAGCTTCCACCAGTGCCAGGTGCATGAAGAGAAGGACCCAGAGTCCACAGCGCCATTTTTCTTTTGGCAAATACTACGTCTGTATTAATTTTTCACAATGAAAGGCACAAATACAAAGCCAAGCCAATTAAGAAGGGTTAGAGGTGGGGTACAGAGTCCCTACTCTATTGGACACAGCACAGGAACACACGTCCAGTCCTCTCAGGTGGCTGCGGAGCATTGGTGGGATCGATCACATTATGTTACGGCAGTTGGCTCACCTAGTCATGCAATGAATATTCTAGAAAGGGTCTTGGTTCTGGTTAGAGGGTCTGATTGGTGCACAGGCACGTAATAAAATTTTCAAAGCAATAGTTCTTGCTACAAACAGTCAAGTGGAGGCTGGAAGGAAAAAGAAAGAAAGCTTGACAAAGGGACAGAACACTCACTGTGTGTATCTTTAGTCACCAATATCCTGTGGGAGATTTTGGAAAACTAGCAAAATGGTTTGCGAACCTCTATCTTGTGCCTGCTCATTTGAGAAGACTTTACATATTTTTTTAGTTTGTGTCAAAACTTTTTTCACACCCATGCTTATAGAAAACAGAATGTCTTTTAGAAGGTGTCTGGATTATGTATTCCATGCATTTTAAAAATAAGAATTAAAGGACATAAGGATATACTAGGGAAAGAAAACTGACTGTTTAGACTAAAAAATAAATACAGGAGCTTACAGAAATAGAAAAGAAAAACGTGGTGGCTGTGTTGGGTGGGATTGAGTTCTCAGTTATTATTTCCAGGCAAACACAATGAATTTCAAAAAATGCAGACACTTTTTTTTGTCTTTTCTCCTCTGTAGTAAATCTTGCCCAAAGTCCATAGAGCAGCTCCTCTACAATTTTGGCAAGGAAACCGACTACCTGGGAGAATCTGTAATCAGTCAAAAATCGTTTATGTGTAAAGGTGGTAGAATGAATTTCTCCAAAGCTCAAGGACTCAAAAATATATTATCCATATCATATAAGTTTCTTTAAAAGCTCATTGCATATGTACTCAAAACTCACTTCAAGGGGGTTCACATAAAGATTGTGAACCCTTGGTTTGAAAGAAAGAAACTAAAAGAACTGAGGCAAGCCACGACGTGAGTTTAACACGGAAAGGAAAGCCTGGACTGTCACAGGTTTGATTTCAAGTCAGAAACGTTGATTGCTGTTAATCTGTTCAGGCTGCAGTAACAAAAGAGCCTCGCTCAGGTGGCTTATAAACAATAGAAATTTACTCTTCTCGGTTCTGGAGATTTTCACAGCTTTTGCAGATTCCGTGCCTGGTGAGAGCTTCCCGGCTCAGACAGCTGTATTTTCTGTAGCCTCACGTGGTGGGGATGGCAAGGGAGGTCTGTGAGGTCTCTTCTATAGGGATGCCGATCACATCGTGAGGGCCCCACCTTCAAAAACTAAGCAGTTCTCAACAGCCCCCACTCCTAATGCCATCACATTGGGCATTAAGTTTCGACAGATACATTGTGAGAGGCTATAAACAATAAAAAGTTGTAGGAGGAATGAGTTGAATAAATGATTGACTAGACATGATTTTTAAAGATTTCATGTCATGTCTAACAGTTCTTTGCCTTGCCCTGGGACCCATAGATGTTTCCAAGTTTTTCTGCAAGTCCTATAGTCTTTATTTTACATTTACATGTATAATCTACTTGGAGTTCATCTGTATCTGAGACAGGAGTTTTTAGTCAAGGTTTGTTTGGGTACGTGTGTATGTATTGCATGTACAATGGACCAAGCGCCATTTTATGAGAAATATTACCCTTATCCATTGAACTGATCTTGCATCTTTGTCAAAAATTACTTGAACATATATATGTGGGTCTATTTCTGGGTTCTCAAGCTCATCAACATTTTAAAAATTATGTCAAGGTCATGGTTCTCATGTTGGCGTAGGGCCCCTTCGGGGCCTGGGTAGAGCTAGACCTCTATCTTGTGTTGATGATCTACATCCGTGCTTACATTTCGTTGACTAAAATAATTGGTTTTTCCCCACACATTGAAATCAAATCACAGTTTTTACATCTTACAGTTACTTGTTATTTGGTTGAAAAATCATTTGGTGGTTGATATACTTGCTTTACACCTTTTTCTCTGATGACTAGTGGTTGTCCTGACAATGGTCCTCTATGCCTCACATGGCCACATGAGGTATGACACTGCACACAAGGACAACCTGAGTACTTGGGCGATGACCAGCCCTGCCTGTTGGATAGCCAATCCCAGCTCTATAGGAAGATCTGCCACATGAGAGGAAACTTGGATGATCTAGGGCATGGATTCTAAATAAACTAAAAGCTCTACTCCCAGTGCAGGACACTCTGCTGTTGTTGCCCAAGGCCCAGTACACCTGTAACATGTCTATTACTTTGTTGCCCAAAGCCCAGAGATGTATTTTAGTTCAAGTACATCCGGGGTACTTCAGCTAATTTGTATCAACAGGGTCACTTGCAGTTCAGCACATTTCAAACCCTAATGGTTGCCATGTTGAATCAGGCTGAAGCATGGACCTCGTGTCTCTGCATGACCAGCCCTCCAGGTGACCCTGATGCAGGCGTTCCCAGGGTCAAGAAGTTTGCCGACACCAAGCCTGCAGAAGCCACTTATGGCTTGTGTGCAACCCAGATTCACAAGAGAATCCATCTGTACGTTATTTCTTGAAAGTAGAGGCTAGGGCAGCTTTAGAATATGGTTCATGGCCCTTTACTGGCAGGGATCCCCTGCACCAAATGATTCAAAAGAGTGTTTATCACCCTGGAATTGCCAAAGACCCCAGACTCCAGGAAAAAAATAAGCCAGTGGTCCAGGAGAGAGGTAATCCAATTCACCTTCTACCGGGAGGTCACACATACAGAAAAGTTAAGAAAAATAAACCATGGGGTTAAAATTCCAGGACTTCAAGTCCAGCTTTGCTGTTGCTATGAAAGCCAGTACAGGAAATACATTCCCCTCTCCAAGCTTCCTGGGCTATGTTTTGGTACGAGTGCCCGGCAGCCCGCGGTCCAGTCCTGAGTCATTCAAGGAAGCCCGCTGGCGGAGAGCACCATCACAGACAGTGAGAAATGGTCAAGTCTTGAATTCTCAGGACAGCCTCACTACAGAACCACTTTCCTTAATTTTAGAATATGCTCTATATTCTACATGGCATTTTAGAGTCATATGAGGAACACACGTGGCCTGAAGGAAGTGCAAGCTCTTATGGATATTCTGTTTGGTGATGCACACGTAGTCTCCTCACCTACCACCTCTGTTTCATGACAGAAAACAGCACTGAGCACATAGATTCCACTGTTGAATTTGTCTTTGTCAGTGCTCAGTGTGCTTCTGTTAGAATTTTCTCTATTTAATTTCTCATGATATTACAGTTTTTCTTGTATGGAATCATGGGTGGTTTTTCTCAATATGGTTCAATTTACATCATATCATTTTGAAATTACATGCTTATGAAATGTGAAATGTACTTTCTCCAATCCCAGCAATGCCATGTTTCCCTGCCTTTTTGGCACATGTACTTGGGAGAGCCATCATTTATATTTAAACAGTGGGGGAAAGAGATAATACAATTTTTTTCTCTTATTTGATTATTCCCAAAATGACAAAAAAAAAGTTGTAGTTAAAATAGCTGAGCTTTGCAAAACCTTTGAGATATGATGTAATAGAGTATTGTAATACTGTATTTTTCTTAATTTCACCTCTTTTTGCACATAATTCTCTCATTGTTTCACCCTTACTACTACTGGAGTAATTTTTCCAAAATGTATATGTTGTCATTCTTCCTGTTCTTTTAAGTAAAGAAGTGAAATGAAAAACTATCTTCAGCTGGGACAAGAAAGTAGAATTGAGTCCATATTTACTAGTAAAACCAATTAGTCAATTACACGGATAATTATTATGTATTTCGAAGACAACATGTGCCAGCCCACAGTCCAAAAAATTACCCTTTCTAACTATGCGGGTATCACTTAGGCATCTCTATGCAGAAATCCAAGGGAATTGATTTTTCTAATACTGTATCATAGAGATATAGTACAGAAAATTAGAAGGCACCAGCCTTTCAGGATAAAGGACACAGGGAAAATTAATTACTTAGGTGCATGAGGACATAACATTGAGGAGGAGAAAATTTAGCAAAATCAATCCATGAGTTGAAGCTGGTGATTGAAACTCAATATTCTAATGCAAATTGCATTTAATCTATGATCTCTGGGGTGACAGTATATTCCTACGTACAGATGTAGAGAGAAAGAGTTCTTAAAGGAAACTAAGATTGCAGTTAAACCATTCTTGGTTGGAAAAGAGAAAGTCCAAAAATGACAATATTTTAGAGAAGAGAACTCCAGGTACGCCATGATAATCAGAAATGGTTGTTAACACAATATATCAGGTCAGTATTTGAATTAACGTTTGAATTACAAGGATAAATGGATCAAGCCTTAAGTCTTTAATAGATTAGTTTTATTATGCTGAGATGTCTTTTCCCCTGCTTTTCTACAGGGAGATTACAAATTTGCAAACCTCAGCCGCTCTCACTTTATGCCTCGGCTAAGCCAGAGGCTTTATAGTTCATCAATCAATGTCTCTAAGTGCTCACAGGCTGTACACAGTTTTGCAGCTTAGGCTGCCTTTCCAACTTTCCAAAGTATCACCTTTATTTACTCTCATTCATTTTCACTATCCTATCCTTATTGAACATAGCACGCAAATTAAAAACATAAGCTTCTATCTTTTTATTAGTCATTTTAACCTGATTTCTCCAAAGTTAATAATCTTTGAGTTTTATTTACCTTTAAAAGATTCAATTAAGTCTAAGTGTAAATAAATCTGTGCCTTATATTTACATGACTTTGGTGCAAATTTGCTATACTCAGCCATACACAGGTGAAGCGCCCACAGTTTCAGACATCCAGCCTGGAGAACAACAGGGCCGACATTTTAGGACCAGTGATAAATCGTTCCCACATCTCTTGCGCTTAGGTTAGTATATTTAGTTTCCTGTTGCTGCTGTAGCAAATTTCTACAAACTCAACAGCTTAAAACAAAGCAATTTCATTGTCATTTCATTGTTCTGGAAGTCGGGGTGTGAAATAGGACTTGATCTACAAGTCGGGTTTAGCATCAGGACCACATTTCTTCTGGAAGGTTGATGGAAAAACCTGTTTCTTTAATGTTTCCAGAATGTGAAGGATGCCCCAATAGCTTGGCCTCATCCTTCCATCTAAAAAGTCACAGAAAACCCTAAGGAGCCCTTAATACAGAATTTGACATTAATGTTCAAGTTATTTTCGAACATTAATGTATTTTCTTTAAACATTTCTAGTACTCTTCCTGTGTTCACTTTTCCAAAGCCTTGCTCCTCTTCTCAATCCCTCACCTCTGAATCCAGATATATATACACACACATATTTAATATTTATACATATGTACATATATATATAAATTTAGCAGGACAACTGAAAAGATTTGACACTTAGCATGTGGTGACTCAAAAAATATACTGTCCTTCCTTCTCAGCACCTCTGATGTCTTTATCTAACGAATCCATAGGCTGTGTGATCACCATGGCAACTAAGTAGGCTTGGAATTGCAACCCCTGAGAGCTAATTTTTCCACTCAAATTGTGGCATAGATTTGACCTATGTGCAGTTTCAACAAACCATTTTTTAGTGACAAGTGTTTTGAAAGGTCTAATTTAGTCTGTTTGTTTGAAGACACATTCTTCTTTTATTTAACTTAATAAACAATCTCTAAAATGGGTAGCAGGTGAGGCAACTTGTTTATCTTACAAAATTAGACCTGATCATTTTACAGCAATAAAATCTAAATGTATGACAATACAATTTTCTGATCATACCTAAAAAAGAAAGTCATCACCGTTTCTTCATTGCACCAAGTGTCTCTCATGATACCGTCTCCTGAGCTCCCTTCCGTCAACTTCTTTCACTTACAGGGAACCTTGTGATTACATTGGGCCCACCCTCCAAAAGAATCTGTTTCAAAGCCAGTTGATTAGCGATTTTAGCTCTACATGTAATCACTTTTGGAGCATCATTATTTTATTTACCATATTTAGACAGGTCTATTTATCTATAGGCTAAAAATAATCTTTATTCTTCTGTCTTCATCCATTTCCAAAGAACCTTTGAAAATAATATTGATTGTAGCCATGAAGGAGGAGAGGGGAAAGGAGAAAGAGGAGAAGAAGGAGGAAAGTTAGGAGTGAGGAAGGCAAAATGAGAAGCCCCATAATTTTTTATTAGAGAATATATTCTCTTGTTTGTTGACATCTTACTTCTAATAATGAAAGAAACAAAATGTACTAAGAACATTTATTTTTCTACACACACACACACACACACACACACACACAGGCACGCGTGGCTACAGTGAGAAAAGAAAGTCCCAGGCCTCGAGGTTTTCTTAGACCTTCTCTGTTCTGCTCCTCAAATCTTCAGAGGAAATTATTCACTAATTAAGACAAAGAATTCATAAAGCATTCTAGGAGTTGTTTTGTTTTTTTTCCTTGAAATAGCTTATGTAGCCAGGCAGGTTTGTGTGTGAACAAGGTGTTTATTACTTTTTTTCAATCTGTAAGACTTTTTAAAAAATTTTGCTTCCTAATGCTTATTTGAACTCAGTTTGCCTTTATTTTTCTAGTTTCTTAAGGAGGACATTTGAGTCATTGACTATTGATTCCACATTAGGAGAGACGAGCAGAGAGGACCTTTTGATGTGAAATGTTAACCCTCTCAAAAGCAAATTCCATTCTTCTAGGAGGAGACTGGGAACTATCTTTTTTTATAGGCCGTTTTTCCATCCAGATAAAATCTTTGAGCCCGGACTCTGGAATGGGGTGGGGGTGGGACAATGGTAAGTTTTTCTTGTTTTTTGTTTTCTTCTCTGAGTCACGCCCCCGTCCTAGGAGTTGAGCTATCTGGGGGGCTGTAAGAGCCTGGGGAGATCAGCGTTCTTGTACCAGAGACTCCAGAGAGCTCTTTGCCGTCCGCCTGCCATGGGCCGTCTGAAGCTCAGAGGAGGCCCCTCCCCGGGCTTCTCCCTGCCGGTACCTTGGTCTCACTCAGACTTCCAGCCCCCAGAACGGCGGACAATAGGTTCCTGCTGTTCCTGCCCCCGCGGTCCGCCAGGTTTGGCTTTAGCAACTGGAGACCAGCGGGACTCCAGGCTCACACACAGGCCCTTGGGCCGCGCGCCTGAGCCCTGGCCCTGTAACTCCTCCCTCCTTGATTAGCTTGCTAACGCTTTCAGGCGTATTTTACAGAGAGATAAATATTCGGTTTTATTTATTCAGAATTATCCGTTCCACACTGCAAGTGTGGGAAATTTTGATGTGAAACTAATGCTTGTGGCATAAGGCATTCATCCACTTAACAACTATATAAATTGTAAAGCTGTTATTGGGGACTCAAACGTGCAGCAGTGAAAACGACCTAATTCTTACCCTTACACATTTCATAACTTAAAATACATCAACAAATGGGCAAATAACCAATTAATTAATAGTAATGTCACTAAGAGCAACAAACAGCATCCCCAATAGCACACAGTAAGGGACTAATGAATCTTTCACGATTCCATTTTCACATAGAGAACAGAGTCTTTGAGAGTAGACTTGAAAGAAGTAATGAATAAACCATAGGAAGAAAAGCGCTCTCTTTGGATAAAGGGGGAAATATTAAAAATGTATGAGCGCAGAGCGTTTGAGCAAAAGCAGAGATGCGGACGTGCCTTGCAGACGTGCCTCGCGGACGTGGCGCACGCGCAGAGAACGGCGAGCGGAGGATGCGCTGCGACAGACCACGCAGGTAAGAGCACGTGGGGTCTTGTCCGCAATGGCATGATTTTGAATTAATTTCAATATGAGAAGAACACAGTAGAGAGTCCTAGCACACATTGGGAAAGTTAACGGGGGGAGAACGAGACCTTGCCTGTGTGCCAAAGGGCTCTGTCTGGTGCGCTGTGGAGATCCGAGTAAACGGATGTACAAGGGCTGAGTCACCGGGAGGAAAAGGCTGGTGGATTAGAGCGGTGATCGTGTGGGTGGAGAGAAGTACTCGGAACATGGATACATTTCAAAGAACAAGCCAAGAGGAGCTGCAGATGAATGGCCTGTTGGGAGTGACAGAAATGAAGGACCCAAAATTACACACACAAAAAAAAGTTTACCGGAAGATTGGAAGCTGAGACCTGACCTCAGAAGAGCAATGATGCTTTTTACAATGAGGAGACACTCAGGGAGTGGCAGATTCAGAAGAAAAATAAAAGCTCTTGTTTGGAAACTGATGGCAAATGTTATCTCCAGAGCCAATGATACAAACCACGGCGGCCCATGAGTACACAGGTTCGGGCATGGGCTTAAACTAGTTAAAACAGTTTGTCTACCCACACACGGTGCCATTTAGTTGCAATATTTTCCGTTGTAATAATTATCCCAATAGTGACTGCAGCTGACACGCTCCCGAGAATATAACTCTAGTGCGCCTTGTCTGTTTAGCTAGTTTTGAAGACATGGGGTCCTGGGTATGACTTAACAAGACATATGGCACTGGAATGAAATGCTTACTGAAAGCACTGCTCTCACCGGCCCATGTTCTCATGGCTTCACGTGTTGGGCTTGAATGCGAGAACTGTGGGAATATTAGCTGCTGCAGCAGAGAAGATGAAGAGCAAAAATAAAGACCCATGGCCTCCTGAGGCCTTCGTGCTCTCTGCTCAAGGCATGGTCGGAAGCTGAGCTGTTTCTCCCGTCATTAAAGGCACTACAACTATCTTGATTATTGGGCAAATTTAACTGAGTATCAGAGAGAGAATCTGATCTTGAAGTCTAAATTCCAACAGTAACTTTGTAGCTCAATCTTGCCATGATTCTGAGTCAAATTGGGTATTTGTTTAGGAATGAATGATATTCTGAAATTTTGAAATAGAAATATTTGAGAGGACTCCACTCCAAATACCCTAGTCCCTAAACTCCATTGAGTTTCTTGTGTGCAAAAGCAGACATTTTTAGATAAAGCTACTCATTCCTGGTTTGAGACCATATGCTTGTGTTGAACAAATACATACATCACCCTCATGCACCAATCTCTCCTCACCTTAAGTGGCTCAGTCCTCTAAGTAGTGCCAGGGAGCAACATATGCAGCTGAATATTCAAAACAGGCCAATTACAGAGTCAGCCTGGAACAAGAAATCTTACCAAGATAAGTACAGATGTTTTTTCAATTTATATCAACAAACACCTGCGGGTGTGTCAGAGGATGGGTTTCATTGATGCTCAACCTGGCAGGGAGAGATGATTTTAAATCAAGGACAGGGGCACCCTCTTCCTAACAACACAGGAAATAAAATGTAGTGCCACCCCACAGGAGGGATTTCATAAATCAGTGTCTACGTCGAGACCTTAAAACATGAAGGAGGATAACTTTTAGTGGCTCCGCCATGAACTCCTCCACTTCCTTAGTCCACTGACAAGAGGGTTTTGGGGGACATCAGTGAATTAATACATGCCAATTTCATTGGTGCCTCCAGTTACTACTTCTGCTCTGTCCCTTTTGCTGAACAAATTAACAAGGGTGGTGGCATGTGGTATATAGTTATGGATAAGGTTATTGACTTTTTCCCTCTAAACTCACGTTGCTCAAGATGGTAGATACTAGTCAAATGTGGTTATTTAAATATAAATTAATTATAATTAAATAAAGCTAGACGTTCTTTTTTGCAAGCACTGATTGGCCTGTTCTAAAGTAGCTTCCACTATGGGCTGCATAAGCAGAGCTCCAGCATCCGTTGACCCCCGGAAGTTGCTTGGCTCCCAGGCTTTCTCACAAATGGGGGCTGCGAAGCCCTAACGTGCGGTCTGCTGATTGTACACTGAGGGGCCTTTTCCTAAAGTTAATACCCGAGTGGTTATTTTATTACTTAGTTCATGTGGAAAATCTATACTCTTCAACAGTTTGAAATATGAGCTTACCTTGAGAGAAATTGAATTCATCAAATGTCATGGGACAATGCAGCTCAAGATGTTCACCACATTGAGGAAAACTCCCTAAATTACCTTAGTGGAAAAAATTAAAATAAAATTAAGCAATTTTTATTTTACCTCCAAATGCTTCTGAACCTTGAAAAGTAATTTATCTAATGTGAACCATGAGAAGGAATTTGTCTATCAAGATGGACTCCCTTTGTAATAACGATGGTGGGTACTTGAAATATGAGGGGACCACTTGATAAATTATGATTATCTAACCACTATGTTGTACACCTGAGTGTTGAAACTAATATAAGCTAATATGGAATGTTAACTGTTACTTAAAATGTTTTTAAGTTTTATGAAATTTAAAATGAAAAGGTGGACTCCCGATGGCTAACTGGGCTTAAATTCAGTATAAGTCTAGTGGCCATCTGCTGACGGAGGCCTCGCACATACTCTGCGTTCCAGGGGTACCACAGACAGCATGCACCTGAATCAGCTGCTGCAGGACAGACCCCCGTCCCGTGGACACCATGCTACCTCTAGACCAATGGGCTACGAGTTGCCCTGACCAATTAGAACCGAACAAACTGTAGCCTCATTTGCATCATCTGCATCAACCAGTCTGAACTGATCAGATTTGAAGTCCTCATTTCCATGAATGGAGGTGAATGGGACCCTGAGTGGGAACTTCCTCTATAAAGGGCAGCCACTCCTTTGTCTGGGGTCGCGGGGGTGGGATGGAGCGCTCTGTGGTTTTCCACCAGATGCTGCGCGTCTTTGGTTTGCTAAACATTCACTTGAATAAATTTTTCTCTTTTTCTCTTCATATGTTTTTGTGAAATTTGTATTGCTGTACATCTTTCTTCCAACCTGATCTCTTATTTCTAGACTTTCCACACACTTATGTAGTTACCTCTATCTCCTGACTTCCCTCTGTTTGAAACATTATCCAGACACCCTCTAGGTTTAAGGATACAAAATGAAATATGCATGTGTTATTCTCTCAATTTAAACTGTTTATTAGTCAACACCTAAATCAGGTAATCTGTGTTTTATTAAAACTAATGGTCAAAATGATTAAAAAATATATATCTCCAATGTAGAAACTTTGCTCTATCTTCAAAAATACTGCTATTAAAACTTAAAACATCTTACATAGGTTTTTAAAGTCGATTGTTTTAATAATTTAAAATGTCTTATTCTACTAGGAAGACAAATATATATTATAACTAATAAATATTTAAATCTTGAATTAAATGTAACTAGAGCTAATATTTTGGTCTTCTAACTTAATTAGATCTCACGAAATATCTCATAAAGAACTATTCACATTCACTATTGATGTGAAGACATGTAAATAATCCATATGACACTTTAAGCATGTTTCCCATAGAACTACATCATGAAAATTTAATAGTATATAAATTGTTTAATATCCTGAAGTACTCCTCCAGAATATTCTTATAAGTAGCATAAATGTAATAGATTCTTACATAATTTATTATTATTTCTGAGGAATGTGCAACATCCATTTTTTATGCTCTTCTACGTTTTCCAGTTTATGTGTCTCAAGGTCCCCGGGAGTGAACGTGGCAGTCACGACTGTTGTGATTTATGGAAAAGGATTTAATTTAACAGGTTGGATAATTCACCTTTCCTTTCAACTGAATGCATCTGCCAATCAAGCCCTGCCAAACTTCTCACACTGCCCACTCGATGAGCCCGATGTATACGGGGTTCATTTAAATTAATTTTAGCTGAGCTGAACTTCTTGTCATCATCTGACTCTGTCAGTACAGGCACAATGCACACGCTCTGGTAACATCGTTTTTAGTGGGGGGTGGCAGGGTGAGACACGTGAAGAAGCTGGCGCCTGGGGACTGAATGGTGCTACAAATGTGAACGCTGGTTGCAAGGATCACACGGAAAAAGCGGTGGGCATGAGCTCCCAGGCAACCTTGCTGCCTGTAAGTTCTGTGTTTTATTATCTACCTGTCTGTCTGTCTGTCTGTCTGTCTATTGCCTTCATTCCATTGTTCATTTATTCATTCATTCGTTTGTTCATTTGTACCAGAGTGCTGACTGGGGAGGCTGTTTCAAACACAGACGCCAAGACAAGGACCTGTGTCATCCATCTCCAAAATTGTACTGTTTATCGAAAACAGATAATAACAAACCTATTTTGAAGGCTTATTTTACCCTATGAATAGCATTCAGCATGGCAATACAACATCTCTTATAAGCTGACTATCATAATAGCTCTATGACACAGGCAACCTAAAAGTCACTCGGGACTTTCTAAAGTAATACATGTGAGAGTTGTGTTAAAGAACCCCTGCTTTTATCCAGGTCCTTACTGCTTAGTACAGTTTGAGAAGCATAGCCCCCTGCCACCGGCATCTTTGAAGCCCGGGCCGCTGTCACTCCCTTTTCGTAGTGTGAGCCTGGGGCGTAACGTGCGTCGAGGAAGAGAGTCTGGGTCGGGAAAAGAACAGTTCGGCCCCCAGGAAACACGTGTTTACCAATACCTTTCATGTGAGCGCGCGCAGTACATTCTCGTGTCCCTGCAGGAAGAGGTGAGCTTTGGCCAGGCAGAAGCGGGATGTCTCAAGAGGTAAGAAAAAAGTGCTAACAAGTGAACTCTAAAACAAAAGAAAGACTACAGAGTTATGATGCTTGTCCAAAATTTCACTTTATTAAAAAGAAAAATAGTACATAAAATAAATTTTCATTTTGTTTTATTCTATCTAGCTGTAAGTTGGAGGAAACCTATATTTTAAAATTTACATGGATAATCAATAATTATATCTTAACTGAACAAGTACATATTTTGCTTTGAAGATTATGTAATTTTATTTTAATAGCTAATATATGTTGATTGAAGAAATAAAGTACAAAAATAATTTGTATATATGTAGGATTATCTATTACTTCTTTACCAATTATGTATGAATTGTTATTAAAACTATTTGTAATAGAGCATACTTAGCAAGCATATGTACCTATATTACTGTACATTCCAACATCATTTTAAACATACAAACTATACTTTTATCTAAAAGTGTATCTCCAGTATTTCACTACTGCATCTTATATCTGAATGTTTTTCAAACGTC
The DNA here is from genome assembly GCA_004026545.1 of Mormoops blainvillei. Lineage (NCBI taxonomy): Eukaryota > Metazoa > Chordata > Mammalia > Chiroptera > Mormoopidae > Mormoops > Mormoops blainvillei. The sequence continues at coordinate 82,248 of PVJD01004499.1, forward strand.
TTTAATTATGTTCTTCAGACTGATTCCTAGAAGTGAGGCAGCTATGCCAAGAGCACGCAGCCTCTTGATGTTTTCGTTGCGTGTTTCCAGATGGCCATTCCAAAAACGTACACTAACTTGCGATCCCTTCGTCAGCGTCTGGGAGTATTCTGGGCTCTCATCCTCGATGCATCTAGCTTCAAAGGGAGCCTTGGTGCTTTTCTGGCACAGCCCAGATCAGGCGAGGACATGCAGGGAAGAAAAATCGCAGAGAAGGCTCTGATGGCTCGAGGAATTTCAATTTGAAGCTCTGTTTTGGACCACAGGACGTAGAGATAAACCTCGCTAAGTAGGGTCTGATAGGAGCTGCTGATCCTGCTTGGCCAGGACCGTGACGCGCTCCAGAGAATACACGGCATGCGTAGCACAGTTATATACTGTCCATGCTCCTTGGGGATAAACCAAAGAGGAATTGTGACAAGCTAATCTTAATTGCAGAATATTTATCTCTAATTTAGAGAGAAGCATAAATGTAGTCTATTTATCTGTAGTTAATGTTATCTCTACCCGTGTAACATACCCAGAATCCCAGTAGCTCATTCAGTTTCCATGACCACCAACCTAGACGAAGTCACATGACATACACGGCCCATGGTACAGACACCTAAACGTTCTCCCTCCCTCCAGTCTCCTCCATGAACACACACACGCACGCACACACACAATCATTTGTTAATCTCCTACTCACCTTTTCTTAACACTTATAGCTGGAGAAAAAGATATTTGTTTACTGTTTTCCCCTTCTCTGAATATATAGTTTCTGGAGAACAAGACTATCTACCGTGTTCTCTGTTATAGCTTTCAGCACATAGTTGATGTTCAATGAAAGTTTTTAGATTAATCAATTCCAATGCAACCTAAAAATACTTGATGTAAATTAAGACAGAAATACTTTACTTTCTCACATTGTAGAGAAAGTAAGATCTCTTTTCACGGTCCACTTAAAGAACTCCTCTAACGCCCCCGTCATTCGACGAGACTGACATTGTCATAAAGGCGGTAACAGAAGTATGTTTTCAAATTCTTGTGTTATCATTTCTAGACTGAGGACCAAGCTCAAAGAATTATTATTATGTTTCTTTACTTGCCAGGAGTATATCTGTGATTCCACTTTTATTATAATATAGTTATCTCCCCTCCCCTGCTTTATATATGGAGTCATTTCTTTTATTTAAACCTAAATCTCTATCCTTACCTAGTAAATGATTATTTAATTGGTAAAATGGCTTCCTGAATCATTTAGAGATAGAATCTGAAACTGATTCTAATGCACTTTAACAAAATGATCTCACTTTATTTTCACAACAATTATTTGAGGTAGGTTTCACTTATACTTAAGCTAAGATCCATATGCCTGAATTAGCAAGTATGAAGTCGCAGAAGTTAAATGTGATTAACTTGTGATTGCAATCATTCTTTTTAAATTCTTAGTCTCTGCCTTACTGTTATACCACGTGATTTGTAGAAACAAAAAATTTTTCTTCCTTGTGTCCTCCTACTTGTCCAGCCTTCCAATCGTAGGAGGAGTTTTTGCTTCTTTTACCCGTGTCCCCCACCACCACCACTTTTCAGCTGCTGGTATATTCAGAATATCACCACAGCCCCAAAAGAAAAACAAACGGGTGTCCTGCTGTTGTTGTAGAAAAGCGCAGAGACATTACATCCCCATGAAAACTGACTTACAACCGTACATACAAAAGACGGGCCCCTGCTCTCTCAGCCCTGCACAGCGCGCGTGTATTTTAGGGTTCTGCTTATTGCTTTGTGGGGTGATGTCAGTCGCGAGATTTAAATTCCCATCAGGTCATCTTCTAGGAGTTTCCTGAGCCCAGTAGTGGGACTTTTTGTTTCCGTGTTTATAGAAGTTTCTGTCTCAAATACTCTCTTAACTTTTCATAAACATCCTTCTGAATTTTACTGCCCTTTAGAGATTATTTCAGTGAACAAAATCATACATTTTATTAAGACTACAGTATGAAATCTCAGAAAGCCTGTGTTTTTTGCTTTAATTTAAAAATGTCACATACATATGTGTATGTATACATATTATATATAAACCAACAAACATATTAAATATCTAAACATACATGCACACAATTAGAATACGTTTAAAAAAAAAACATAGAACAAACACCCAGGGAAACAATAAACCAATTTAACACATGTTAACTTGATGTCATTTTTAACTGAGATAAATTCATTTGGAGAACATAAGAAATTACAGATATATGTAATATCGTGTTGTATCCTTTTCCCATTTCATTCCCAGTCTGTTCCCTGTGCAAACTCTGAGATCATCCATGAACATAAATGGTGCTACATAGGTTACATACAAAAGGCGATACATACGGCACCATTCTGTGTCTTCATTAACTTTCCATAAATGACACCATCGGTGACATGTCACTAGGTAAAGGTGTTTGAATGGCATTATATTTTCAAGACTTAGTGCTGCCACATGTAGACTTAGTTTATTGTGCTACTCTGGTACTAAGATATGTTAATATGAACATTTAGACTGTTGCTAAATTTGCAATTGCTGGAATTGGATATTTGGGGTCACAGGTACTTTCATCCTGAAATTCATTGACTGTTGCCACACGGGTCTCCAAACCGGCCCTAGTAACTCGCAGTGCTCCCCACAGAGCATGTGCAGGCCTAGAGCCCTGCACCCCTGCTCGTCCCCGTCTAGCTCTCCGGCCTTGGGGAAGCTCATCTGAGCCTTGAGATTCTCATCTTAAAACCAGGGCCAGGAGCATCTACTGCCCCAGTTTGTTTGTTTGTTTCTCTTTATCTTTATCGTCGGCATGAATGCAGGGGTCCCCGTTTTCCCCTCTGACCCCTCCTCCCAGCCCCTGCTCCCCCTTCCCTCTGGCTGTCACCACCCCGTTGTCAGTGTTGACAGAGTACCCGTATCTGTTCTTTTGCTAATCCCTTCACCTTGTTTTAACAATTAAATGTGATGGTAGATGTGACTAGGCTTTGAAACTGTAAGTTGTTTAGTTAGTTTGATCTCATTGCTGTCTCATACTTCGGGGTTCTCCTTTGTCTATAAGGCCCTTGGGACAATGGGGTCCTTGTGCTCCCTCCGCGGAAGCCTCCCATTGATATACCACCGCTGAGTCCATGGAGTTCACACTCCCTGCAGGACAGATGCACAATCCCAGATGCTTCCAAGGCAAGAGAGACACTGGGGAGCTCTCGCCGTTTGTGGATTTAACGGTTCTTTCTGTCACCGGCTAATGGAGCCCCCTGAATATCTCTGCAAGTCTGAAGCGCCGCTTGAGAAACAGACTTTGGCTCCTCTCACTGAGCCAGTTTGGCATGGGAAGAACTCCGCTCCCGTGAGTCCCTGGGAACCGCAGTCCTCGAGGTCTTTATTCACGATTTACTACGTGATGCAGCTCGCAGCACTTAACCTCCCTGGCCGGCAGTGTTTGGCCCTGACGTTCTGGCGGCGGCGGCTCTATTTGCATATTAAGGGCAGCAACAGCTGTCCTCCGTAACTCCTAGAAAGAGCGTGAAAATCAGGTTAAGTTGTTCAATATGTAACTATGTCATTTTTTTTGGTAAATCTCACTGCAGCAAATTTTTTTTTTCAGTTGTATCAGAGGCTCCATGACATCCCCAAGCCAGACAGGTTCTTCTAGGACACCGCACAGACGACAGACAGAAGGTGGGAAGTGGTTCTGCAACATTGGTCAGCACAGCGCTTCCTGCCGAAGGACCCTCACAGCCCACGCTTGGCTTGGTAGACCCTGACCCCTACGCTTTTCTGGAAACAGCGATGAAGTGGAAACTGCTGTCCAAAGCAGTTCAATGGCAAATGGACTTCCACTGACACTGTAATGCTTTATTGCATTTTTTTTCGGAGAAAAGTTTATCCATGAAAATGTGTTTTTTATAAAAAAGTTCATCACTGAAGATCATTATAGTTTCCTTAATTGAACTTTTAATTAGACCGCAGAGATTATGTTAAATGTTTCCTTTGATTATGTGTTGTGCACTGTGACTTGTCGCACTATAGAAATAGCAGAATTGACATTTCCTTTCTTATCTCCTTGAAGGCATTCAGATAAGGCTGATTTCATTAGCTCCTGTCTAAACGATGTTTCACATCTCCACCCTGGAGCTAAGGAAATGGTTTTCAACAGACTGCACACTTTAGTCTATTCATGCAGACAAATTAAATTAATCACAATATTTTGGAAAAGCCTCTAAAGTCCATAATTATGAACAACAAAAATACCTTTAACATTTGTTTGAATAAGACTATCACATTAAGAAAAATTTATAACTGATACTGAAAAGAAAAGTTTGAGTTCTCGTCAATCTTTAGTGAGTTTGCCAGTGGGAAATGTCAATTACATGCTGTTTTTGCCTTTAGATATTTGCTTCATTATCCACATAATCAATTATTTATTCTGTAGCTCAAATTAATTAGTCTTTTCAAATAAAAGTATCTGGAAGTTGTACTATTCCTCTAATATTAATGTGATTATATCAAACAAATCAAACTTGCCTGTGATGATGAAACATGGGAGTTTTTATATTAAATGATGGAATTAAAAGTCTGTAAAATCCAGTTATCAAATTGCTAGAAAACATTGAAGCAAATGGTATGACTGAATTTTAATAATTCATAAAAGAAACAGAAGCAGAAAAACTGTTTAAAAAGTCCATCTCCTTTGGTGGACTTTTTTAAAAGGTTGGCTTGTCAAAGACAAAGCCAGGAGACATTCTGGGCTCATCTTATCCAAAATCTTTGGATCAAAAATATCTGACCACTAAATCCGTATTTCAACTGTAATACCATGGTATGTCTACACACTTACAAAATGGGTTGAATGATTTAAAGTCCTTAAAGGAAGTATAGATTATAAGGAAACTTTGTTGCATCAGAAATCCTGGATGTAAATTAAATTGTGACACTTAGATCATATATAAAAGAGAGATCATACATGATTTTATAATTTTAGAACAATTTCTACTGTATTTTCTATTTTTATTTATTATAAAAATTAGTGAAAATGAAACCATAGGAAGTTAGCCCGTCTTGTACATTCCCCTTGATGAAAAGGAGTGCGTACGAGTGCGTCTCCTTGCCGTCTCAGAAGGGCTCCCTTACAGAGCCTGTTTGCTGGGTGCCGTTTTGAAGTCTAATAGTGACACACTCCAAGTTCAGCCTGCATAGGGACTGTCTCTGTGTATTTATGTATATATATTTATGTACATGTGTATCTGTTCATATATTTTCTCTCTCTCTTTAGGAAGGCTTATCCTAGAGGGTAGGGATTTATTTGTCATCAGCAAGCGTGTTGGGACAACCTAGATGAACTTTATTACTTCATGTAAGAAAGCACTTCCCAGGATATTTAGAGGTTTTTTGTTTTGTTTTGTTTTGTTTTCCTGTGCCCTATTTTCACTGACACCAAAGCAGTTGTGGCGGCTGCACCTTCTGGGTCCCCGCAGCATCTTATAACTCTTCAAAATAGAATTTGTTTTTAATTTCCACACCTCGATGATCTATTTGTGGGGTAGGGAAGTCTGAGGAGGGTAAGACACTGTCGCTGCCCAAACAAAAACTTTGAAAACCGCACCAAATAAGCTGTTCTTAAAAAATGTCAGTGAGACTAAACCCTTGCACTGCATGTTCTGGCCACAGACTTGGCACTGCAGTGTCGTCATGAATCAGTATTGTAACGCTTCCACGTCCTGTGTCAGGTAGCCTATGTGATTAACAACATGACACAATCTTCCTACTGGGGGACTTCCTAGAGGGGGACTAGGCTGCATGGCTCAAGTCTTTCCATTCTCCAAAATACTATGGAGGGAGCAAATATCTGCATTACATTTACATCTTCTATTTCCTAGGTTGACACCATCTCTAGATGTTTCTCAGCTGGGAGTCTAATGTTTTATTTTCATTTAGAAAGTTGAGAAGGAAGGAAGGAAGGGAAGAAAGGAAATGGAAGGAAGGAAGGAAGAAAGGGAGGGAGGGAAATGAAAGGAAGGTTGAGGACGGTTGAGAAAGGAGAGAAGGGAGAGAAAGAGAGACCGAGTGACAGGCAGAGAGACAAAGAGACAGAGGAGAGAAGTGTGCTGTTCTCAAAGCTGTGAGGTAGAAGAGAATGAATTAGTATTTCTCATTGCAGCCAAGACTGACAGCTGGCCCTGGTCTCTTTAGGGATGTGGCTGCAAGTTATTTCTGCCGCATATAATCTCTACACCCTTCACTCTGTCACCCCTGAGGGTTGTCAGTTCCTGTCTTGGCAGAGTTCTTAATGCCAAATCTAAGCATGTGCTTAATTTGTCTCTGGAAGCTCTTTGCTCCGGCACTGACACATGCCAAAACTAAATTGGTGGATTCTTCACATAGGCAAATTCTCGTATCGATAGCATAAATATTTACTGACCCCCTACTCTGTGCTCGTGGTCGCTCCCGGCGCTGGGGGCCCAGCATGAGCCAAAACACCTCTTCTCATGGAGCTTGCATTCTACTCGACACATCTGCAGAGATTTTGTCGAATTTTTTTTCTTTTTTTTTTTTGTAATGAACAGTTACTCATTGTCAGGGACTCTGGCTGCATTATCAACATACTTCAGAGTAATCTGATATCAGAAAGCAAAGCAATATTTTATTCTGAGCTTTTTTTTTTTTTTTTGCCAGTAACTATGCTAAAACTTTTTATAAACTAACTTATTTAAAACTCAAAAGCAGACTCTGTTGCCTTCCTCATTTACAGGCGAGGAAAGTGGTTCAGAGGCAGGTTGGGCAGCTTGCTCAGGAGTGAGCGGCGACCGCCAGGGGTCCAAACTCAGCTGCCAAAGGAGGGCGGGGCGTCTTCGCCCCGCAGGTGGCTCTCGCCCCCAGGCATAGCTGCACTGGACAATATTTTGTCTTTCTTTCTCCCCTGGTTCTTGATTTTTCTTGTGATCCCTTTTAGGCATCTGTTTATACACTGTGTCCTTTCAGATAAATTATCTAATGCAGACAAACACAGACTAACGTAGTACAGAGGTGTTTCTGGGAAGAGACGTGGGGTCGGGGAAGTCTTCGTGTGAACACACACTACCGCTACTTCCACCCGGAGGAAGTGGACTCTTAGTTTCTTGTCAGGTCGAAGGCCCTCGATGCCCTCGGCTAGTAGCATGGGGGATTCGAGGCAGACCAGCGCAGGTAGTGCGTGCCACTCCCGCCTCTGTGGGAGGCAGGCGTGATCTTTCTCCCAGCACACGTGACAGGTCCAACGACATGTTCTCAGGCCACCATGGCAAACTTTATGTGAAGCAATACTTACAGGAAATGTGTCAACAATATATGGAAAGATAAGAAAGATAGTGTAAAAATTATTATGCATCAGGTCTCTACAACTGTTAAAACTGTTAAATGTCACTAAATTATATACAGTGACATAAATTATATATTAATGATAGAAATGGAAAGATTCATCAAGATATTAAGACTCAGTAATAGAATTATTGGTGTTTTTCAAACTCTCTTCCTTATTCATTTAATGTATAATTAGACTTATAAAAATGTATTAGTATCAGAATCCAAAGCATTAGAGCAGCTACTTCCTGTTTCAAAGACAAACAAGTGAATTAAGCTAAGTCAATAAAATAATTTTAAATAGATATTATTGAGCATAATAAAGCATGATCTTTAGAGCCTAAGACATCAACATCTCTCTTCTCAGGCTGAAGTAACACCCGCAGACACTGACGACATGGGCGTGGTGTTTCTGGTGGCGTCTGAAGCGCTTTCACAGGGTGAGCTGCACTGTGTATGGTAAGGGGTCTTCTAGTATCTAAAGCTCGGGCAACACGGAGCGCCCTCTCTTCTTTACCTGCAATGTGGGACCCGGGTCTGGGCTTTTAAGCCTGAGCGTCTCCAGCTCTGGGGATGACCAGTCTGCCACTCCTCCCCTAGGTGGGGTGTGACCGGCCTGAATCTCATAGGCCTTTCCCGACTCCCCCACAGCTGATACCTTCGGGGAGAAACTCCTTCCCGTCCATCATCCACATTCCCTGCTTGAACCTGGTGTCTTGGGTGACCATGGCTTACGGCGTATCTGAGAACTCAGAGGGTCTTGAGCACAAGCACGTGGGTCGAGAGCTGAGAAGAAGGTTTCTGAAAGAACTGGGGGCTTTTGAGAGCAGCAGGATCATACTTTGGACGTGAGGGTCAAAGGAAAGAGAGGATAAGTTATGCACGTATTTCATCATATTTGTGAGCTATTCCGCAGAAGCCAGGGAGTAAACGCTCTGCTTATGTGGCGACAGAACCATGTAATTTTGTGGCGAAATTCAGATTGACAGAGCATCCCTTTCATGAGAGATTCTTATTGAAATGGCATGCAAACTAACTTTATTAATAGTTTCTCTTTTTGTTTAGGTAGCTACTATAAGCAAGGCATTGTGTGGCGCAGTGTGAGAAATACAGGGGACAGCGCCTTTTTTTTAAATACAAATCTGAGGAGATTTGAATGCAATATTCAAAAATATGAAATTTACTTAGAAAATGTGGAACTCTCTGATGCGCTTTAGCCGGAGGGTGAAAGAGATTCAAGATGGTGTTTTAGAAGGAGGCTTCTCATAGCCGAGTGTAGGGCGGACCAGACAATGGGGAGACTAAAGACCGCGAGCAGAAAGGGGCTGACGGCGGCAGGGAGGAAGGAGAGGTAAAAAACTCTCATTGCGGTTCAGTTCCGGAGTCGAGTCGAGGTGTGTTGTGACTGATTAAATATAAAAGCCATTTTGGGATGAAATATTCTGAAATCTCTACCTTACATTTTAGGAAAGATGTGTATGCCATTAATCCAGATAAGGGAGCATTGGAGGAAGTTGGAGGCAGGATGTTAAATGCAATGGGGCGTATTGAACTTGACCTGACACCTGTTATCACACTATTGCCTCTCTGTCATGTGTGAACATTTCATTATTCAAGGCCTGAACTGAAAGGCTCTCCTTTCTGTGGAACATTTTTTACTGTTGTATTCCTGACTGAGAACCCCAAAATGTGCGACTTTGGCAAGTGGATGTTTTTGACCTGAAGGTAATCAAGATCCCAGCAGATTCAAGGAGAACAAACAAACAAAAACAAAACAAAACAAAACACTTTACCTCTCCCTTAACTACTAAAAGAATGTAGATAGGGGACCTGTCCCAGAAATACTAAAAAGGTATTTCAGAGGTAGCTTTTTATCTGAATGAACTATCTGTATGTCTAATCAGCACACATCTGCTCTTCGTCTTGTCCTGCAAAGTATCTTCCTTCACTTTGATGCCACAGGCCCTTCCCAATCCTTAGCTCAGGGTGGCAGATAAATCTCAGTTGCCTACCTTTGGTCTCGTATTTTTATGGGCCTGTCTCTCATACATAGAAATTAATTTCTTTTCCTCTCGTTCATCTGTCTTATGTCAATTTAGTTATTAGACCAACCAAAGAACCTGGAAGAGAGAAAAAAAATTTCCACCCATACAAAACTCTGTGATAAACTCTATTGAAGAGGATACCATGTGGCAAATACTGAAGATCTGTAAAGCCTTAAAATCATCACATAAAATATGTCTCTTGTCTTCAAAAACACTAGAGAAGTGAAAAAAAAAAGGGGGGAATGGTTATTTTGCATATCTTTTGAAAGCAGTTTCTCTTTCCAAATTAGAAAAGCACAAATTTCATATATTCAGTTATGAAAGCATACTGTTAAAATCCTGTTTTCTGAAAAGTAAAATGTTGGCAATAAAGGTTTGTTTTTTTTTCATTTTTACGTTTCTTATACTGCTGTGACTTTGATGTCAATATTCAATAAAGCACCTTCTGGTGTTTCTCATACGAAAATGTGATCTCTCTTGAACATTAAACAAGGGTGCTGGTAATGTTATGACAATTCCTTGTTAGCTTTCCTTACCAAAACAATGCTAATCAAATCTCACGCTGGAGAATGGTGGCTGATTGTCACAGGGAGGAGCCTGTGCCACCAAGGGGGTAATGACAGAGAAGCCCTGAAGGCTGCCTCACCGCCTTCTGAAGGGCAGGCTGCGTCGCTGTAAGCCACGTAGGGCTGCTGCGGCTGATGGGCGGATGGGGTTGACATGGCCGATCGACTCTTATGCTCCGGTGTATCTGCCTTGTCTTCCAGGTCGGTGCCATGGATTATATTTCAGTCACATTTCCACGTTTAGGGAAACGAGCATGATGCTCCTACCTGCTTCAGGGCAGACGGGGCTTCTGAGGATCAAAAGCAAGGAGTTGCTCTTGTACCCTGTAGAGTGAGACGTTTTCTCATTGCTATAGGCCTCAAAGCAACATTTCTGCTTTTATCGCTTCTTTTTGTAATCCCTCATACCAATGAAATTCTTGAGCCCGTCTTACTGGTGAAAAGAGACCTTTCCTGTTTTCGAAAAATTGGGTCAAAGTCGGCAGAGATATCAAATAGCTGACAAAGTTATGTAGAAATCAATACAGTGCAACCTAGAGGTCACCACCGAATTCATTTTTATAATTTGCTGAAAACATGATGCAAGGAAAAGTTTGCCAATGTTTGGTCTGCATTGCAATGCTGCTGTGAGTTTCGTGTGCACACCTGTGATAAGAGGGCATCAAACAGGTCCTGCGCCCGACGGGCGTTCTGTGTTAAACTTTAAAGGTGATTGCGCCAGGTAAGGTTTCAGGGTGTGAGCTGAAGGATGATTGCGCAGTACACACAAGTCTCTGACTCTGAAAACAAAATACGTGGGTACAAAAGCACATCTAATCGTACTACATTTATCATTAAAATGGAGAAGTTACAATAAAGCGCAGGCACAGGGTGCGAACACGTGGAAAGTTGCAGTACCTAAACTAAAATACTGAATCTCCTCTGCCATTTCCTGCCTTTCCTCTATAAATTAGTTTTTCGGACATCAGGTGATCCAGGTGAAACAGACTGCAGGGGACCAGCACATTGGTATTAGTCATCATTACAAATGTCAGCTCTTGTCCTGTGAGCCTTGGACTTAAGTGAAGACCCTACGCAGCCAACACCTTTTATACACATGGTCTAGGCAGTGAGGAAGGGGTAAACATTAGGGGGCAAGAAGAAATGGGACAGAAGTGAGCTTTAACTTTAGCAAGAGAATGAAGAAACTTTAATATGAATGATCCTTACAGCTAGCATTTAATTTACAACGTATAACATGCTTTACACACATGATCTCATTTAATGACATAATCCTATGGGATGGCTATGATTTGTTACCCATCCTTCAGATGTAGAAGCTGAGGCTTACGGAAGGGCATGCCATTTGAGGACATTTACTCAGTTTGTACATGGACAGCACTCACCTACAAGTCTGTCTAAATCACTGTTTTAATGTAAAATCAACAAATATCACTAAGAAAGCCCTTTTTTGTTAGATATTTGCCAGTTTCCTTGGTATAAATTCACCGTGGCCAACGCAAAGTAAGGTATAATTGCACAAAATCAATACTTACAAACTTTGAGTCAGTTTTACCCTCCACACCATTGAACTCTGTCTCAAGAATTCCTGATTTCCACCATTAGTTTATAATGTAAGTCATAAACAAAACAAGAAGAAAGAAAGAAATAGCAAAAGAAAAAAAGTAGACACTCAGATGGTGTCTGACAATGTTTTCCACTCACCGACAACTGAGAAGAGTTCCTGTTCATATCTTTCTTCCGACATGAATGTCTAGCATCTAAAAAAGAAAAGAATGTGTAATTTAGCTATGGTACCCATCCTGAAGAATTAATACGTAGCACAAGCCTGTCTAGTTTGCTAGAGATCAACACCTGTGGGGAACAGAATGGAGAAGTGAAAAAGAAAGGAATAAAAGGTCGAGAAGCCCCGTCTGCCACACTTTCCAGGGACTGGATTAGAAATGTTCGAGTCAGGGCATCAAGGTGAGATTTTACTGAGGCCAACCTTTCTTGTTGGCCCTTTGTGTCGGTTAGAGCATTAAGCTGTCAGAATAGTATTTGAGGTATATAGTATTATGATGCCGGCTTTGTGTTTATGTAAGCATGTATGTATGTATCTATTTATGTATGTAATTATTTATTTAATCCTCACCCCAGGACATGCTTAGAGAGAGGGAAAGAGGGAGAGACATATCGATGTGAGAGAGACACATCAATAGCTTGTCTCTCTCGTATACATACCCAAGCCGGGACCAGACCCGCAACCCAAGCACATGCCCTGACCAGGAATCCAACCGGCGACCTGTCGTTCTAAGAGATGATGTTCCAACCGGCTAAGTCACAGTGGCCAGGGCCTGCTGATGACTTTACAAGTAAGCAAAATGAGGCTTAAGGTGTAAACTAGGAAAGTGGCCTCACCCCCATTGCACTGTCCTCTTCCATCTAAAAATTGAAAAGAATCTTTCCAGTTTGTGTCCACGCTCTCCACACACACTCTCATGCCTGCTTCTCCATGGACGTTGTCCACCTTTTTAATTCCCGGGGCAAGCTGACCCGAAGTTTCGCCAGAATCGCCTCTGGTCTACTTCCAGAGAAGCTGTGTTATAGTTTAATTCTCCAATTCATTCGATAAGTGAAAAGCACACAGAGATGGTGCAGTTATACTCATTAAAAGATTGATTTTTCCCCACCCCGGTTTTCGGTCTCTATCTCAGTCTTCAAAAAACAGCCAATCTTTCCACCTACAAATCTGTTTTCAGAGCTTCATACCCCAACATCTGTAAGGCGTGCTCTCATGTCTTTAATGAAACCTCAGTCTCCCGTGTTGAGTGTGAGTATAAAAACGCAGGCTGACTGCATTCCTTTTTTTCCTCTTTTTCTTTTGCTCTATCCCCCCCCCTACTTTACTTCCTGTAAACACATGGAGAACAGGGGCTCAATAACTGGTGGTTACCTGGTCAAGATGGCCTTTAGTGATTAAATATTGAAAGGAGGGAAGGAGAAAACTGTTAAAATGCAGTGCATTTTAATGAAATCATAGAGTATGCTTCGGCAGGAAACACAGAGAATATTTATTTTAAACTTTTCATCGATTGCTGAGGAAACTGAGAACAGGGAAGGTTTTATTCTTGCCACAAATTCATTTTAAGGATATATTGCAATGAATTAAAGATTTTAAGCTGGAACTTTTTGCAAGGAATCACAAATATGTGCAACTGTGAAGAACACATTTTTCTGTGGTTACATGTATTTAGGGACAAAATAAAATGCTGAAACTGTTGCTTAGAGAGGTAAACCAAGTCCCCGCTGGCTGCCCAACCCATCGCTGACAGAGCAGGCGTCTGGCCTCCTACCTGAGCCCCCGCTCAGCATCCTGAGCACTATGTTAAGCACAATCGTTTTGTTAGTGTGTTTTATCCAGCTCCGTCTGGACTCCAGCCTCAGTTAAATCCACGCTAGATGACTGTGCATGGCCCCAGGCAGACCTACACGCCAACGGTAAGACACCGACCTTGATCTGTTCCCGGGCTCCAGAGTTCTCTGCTAACGTCCCCTGCTAAAGTCAGCGCTAATGTCAGAAGCTGTAGGGACGTCGTCAGTGGCCACTGACGGGATGCTCAGCAACACTGATGTCTGCAGAACGATGATGCTGCCCCCAGGACTTCTTGTCCGGGCGCCGTGTCTCTGCTTCGGGGCTGACGCCTCAGGTCCTGGCCACTTACGGGTGCTGAGCCGTCCGCCCCCAGGCACTGCGTGGCAGGCCTCCTGGGAAGAGGCTGATGTCCCCGCCGCAGGCTTGATGTGCAAAGGCAGTCCTTCCCAGTTTCCTGAGGGAGCAGCCGTCAGGGACTCAGGCCCCGTGGGACCACGTCCAGGCACCTGCGTGTGGGTGCTTCCTCCTTGGAGGCCTCACCGGGGCACGTTTCCTCACTCTGCCTCGGCGTTTTCCCATCCTTATCTCTCCCTCTCTCCTTTTCTCTGGTATAACAAGGCTGGGGCCATTTGTAAGGGTCTCCCTCAGCAGTGAGATGATCCTTCCGCTACACCCTACGCCTTCTGACCTGCACCCCCGGGGCCGTCCAGCCCCGGGACACTGAAGAGCGGTGCTTCTCTTCCCTTCTTGTCTGTGCTCTTGCAGGGAGCAAACGTTGTCGCTTTCAGTTTACTTGGTGCAAATTGACACCTGCTCTACAGGGGAGACCGCGGCCTTGGCTGGGGCTGATAACAACCGATGGGCTTGCGAAGACTCACCACCTGTCTTCCTCCAAGCTTTTGACTGATGGGGGTGCTTCTGAAAGGTTTTTCTTCTTAACGCCCGACTGGGAGTTCTTACCGTTTTCACTGACTGCTTTATTGCTCACCTTCCTCACCCTCAGACTCTGAGGACTTGAAGCTAGAGCAGCGGCGGATCTGTTTGGCTGGCAGTTTTGTGTGTTAAACCACCCCTTGGCTCTAGCTGGTGTGGCTCAGTGGATTGAGTGCCGGCCTGTGAACCAAAGGGCCCGCGGTTGGATTCCTAGTCAGGGCACATGCCTGGGTTGCGGGCCAGGTTCCTAGTGCGGGGCTCAGGAGAGGCAACCACTCATTGATGTTTCTCTCCTCTCTTTCTCCCTTTGTTCCCCTGTCTCTAAAAATAAATAAAATCTTTAAAAAAAATTACAAAACAAAAAACAAACGAACAAAAACCCAACCCCAAAATGCCCCTTCACCCTAGCCCTTTGTTTTTTGAGTTCAGGTATGCTTTTCACATTGCCTTTACTCTGGAAAACTTTTGACCTAGAGTTTTTGTAGAAAAGATATACCCAGGATTCTCTGGTTTCTTTATATTCCGCGATTCTCCTGTTAGGTACCTCTATGCCTAAATCCGGGGGAAATTCCACTCTTGTGAAACCTGAATCCCTGCTATATTAATTAATCAAAAACATTATGTTCTTACCTAGCATTCCAATTTATAAGGTCCTTTCATATTGTCTTCTCATTTCAGCTTTAAAACAACTCTGCAAAGGGGGTAAGAACGTATCATTTTCTACATTGCATATGATGGGACCAGGCTCAGTGTCATTAAACTAATGGCCTATGGTTTGTGAATAATGGGCCATGGGTTTGAATTCAGTTCTGCAAAATAGAATCCACTTTTGTTTCTACTTAAATGTGCCTTGCTGTCTTCAAAATATATAGTTCCCCAAAATGGAAATAAGAAGCACAGTTGATTCCTAAAAACTGAAATAAGAAGCAGAGCTAATTTTACTAAAATAATAAGTTTGAAAAGTGTGAGTCCACAGGAATGATTGTGTGAAATGGTATGTATCGTGTATCAGTCAAGACCCCGTGCAGAGCACTGGGGAGGGTTACACAGCAAGGAGATGATGTACTTTCATCTAAAATGGAAAAGAAATTCTGAAAGTAAAAATTAAGTGAACTCGGACTGTAGGAACATACTGATTGCACCCAAGTTAATGATCGCTGACTGTGGGGGACCCCACCCAGGAACTGGGTGGTTCGTAACATGCTCAACTAACCATGTGCTTTGGGATCAAAAGGACTAATTTTGAATTTCGTGACTCTGTCCTGTTTCCACAAGTCTCATCTCAGGAAGAAGTATAAATTGATAGATTTTACGAATACCCTAGGACATCTCTCTGAATCTAAGTTTTAGCGACTCCCTCTGACATTTCTTGGTCAACCTAGAAGAGCAATGTATTATTCTTGATAATACATATTAAATCAAGCCACTATTTTATTAATCATGAACATCGGAAAAATGCAAAAGGAACATCAAGAAATGGAATCACACAAAATTAACCTTAGCTTTAAAAATGTCTTCATTTTCCCTCACAAGCACATTTTTTAAGTGTGTCTAACGAAACACATCATTAAAAATGGTAAGCCACTTGGGGTCTTCCATTTCATGCCTTTAAAGATATGCTAGAAAATGACTCCTCAATAAAGCACCTATTTTAAACATTAATTTTCCTTCCTTCTGACAGGCTTTAAATGATGTTTTAAACTACAGAAGGCTATAAAAATTGCCAGCAATATCAACTCATAAACTAATTAGAATAAATGTTTCTAGCATCTGCTCATTTTTCTCTGTATTCCTCTTGTACAAAACCACACATATGCTCCATCTAAACTCTTTATTACACAACAAAAACAACTTTTGAAGAAGAAGAAGCATCTGTTATTGTTACTCTGGTGACTACATTAAATAGATTGAACTAAACAGACTACCTCCAACGATCAGGGAGGCAGCCTACGAAACAGCTCTAAGGAACAACGGTTGCATTCTTTAAACACCACTGATACCACTGTCGCCATCGTGGCAGCCTTCACAGACAATTTTCCTTAAAAAAAAAAAAAAGAGATTTTAGTCATTACCTCGTATGCCCAACCTAATAGAAAGTTTTATTAGGATCGCTCATTTGTTCTTTTATTTGCTAGTTCAGGTGATGATAACCCTCAGTTAAAATTGAGTTCTGGGTGCTGACAATTGAATGGTAAATAAGAAGTTAGTTTTGTTCTCACCAAGCTCAAAACCTGAAAGGCAAAAAGATAAGGAAACGTGGATATTTTTGTGATGTGTTAGCCGCTGAGATAAGCGTACTCCGGGTGAATTGGCGGTTAACTTGGTCTGGATGGTGGGTCAGAAAGAGGTCACAAAGGCAGGGATACCTAAGGTCACACCTTAAAACCACAACTCCAGTGCTAGCTGCCTGAGTTGGTACATAAAAGTTGATTGCCACACAATGACACTCCTTCTTATGTTTAGAGGATGGCTTCTTTAAATTGTCCAGGGTGTCCAACCTGTAACCCGTGGGCCATATGAGGCCCAGGGTGGCTATGAATGCGACCCAGCACAAAATCATATATTTACTTAATACCCCCCCTTTTTTTTTTTGCTTATCAGTTTTCTTTAGTGTTTGTGTATTTAATGTGTGGCCCAAGACAACTCTTCTTCTTCCAGTGTGGCCCAGCGACACCAGAAGGTTGGGCAGCTCTGCTAGGCCATCCCTAGAAGAATGAATGTGTCTGGGTTTTAATAAAAGTTTATTTACAAAGCCTGGCAGGGAGCGCCGATTTCGTCCTTGGAGCAGGACTTGGTCAATTTTTGGTCTAGGCAAAGTGACTGTGGCTTCCTATATGGAAAGACCTTTTACATAAATTTTTAATTTTAATTTTTAATACCAAACGGTGGAACTGAAACCAGTAAATAAGACAATGATTACGCATTTTATCATACCTCAGTTTATGCTTTAATTATCATTTTTGTTTCCAAAGTTTACTAGCTCCGATTTTTAATTTAATGTCTGTATGACTGAATATTTGGAAAAGTCATCAAAAATATTATAACGAGCACATAGCTGCCCTTCCACTACTTTTACTAATTACTGCTTTTCTCTTTTCCTCTTTATTTTCACGTACTGTCAAAATTATATTCTAAGAATAAACGTGTTCTGCATAACAGCAACAGGCTCGCAGGGAGTGGTAGAAATATGTGGGGCCACGAGCCCGTCGCCCAGCTGGCTCCCCGGGCTGACTGACCCCTTGCTCAACGGTAGTGAAAATACCAAAAGCAGGAAATTGACATGGGTACCATACTGCCAATGAGTAAGCAGACCTTACTCGCTTTTTACCAAATTTTACAGGAAGATCCCTTCTGCACCTGTGTACTTGCATGCATTTGATTCCACGTATAAACCTGTGTAAATACTACAAAAATCAAGTCACCAAAGCGTCCCATCCCTGCAAGGAAATTCCCTCCCTCTACCCCTTCATAATTGCCCCCACTCTGTCTCAGAACCCTGCCTGGCGCTGGCGCGTTCTGCTTCTCTATACTTCTGTCATTTCTTCAAAATGTTGTATGAGCAGAATCATGCTATATATACCCTTTTAAGATTGTTTATTTTTTCAATATGCATAACCCCTACCCAAATTTTTGCATAATTGTTTGCTCCATTTTAATGTTAAGTATTACTCCCCTGTGTGAATAAATTGTAATTTTTTTATCTTCTTATTTGTAGAAGGGTATTTGAATTGTATCTACTTTGGGGGAATTATAGCAAAAACAGTTATAAACAGCCATGTACTGGTTTTTGTGCACATGTCAATTTTTGTTTCTCTAAATTGATACCAAAGAATGCGATTTCTGGTTATACAGTAAATGAATGTTTTATTTAATTTTTTAAATGAAACTTCCCAAAGTGTTTTCCAAAGTCACTCTCTGATTCTCAACTCTCTGTCTAGTATTTATCACTATTTTTAAAAAGCTCTTCCAAGGGGGTGATACCCCATTGAGGCTTTAACGTAGGCTCTCCAAGGGCACCGCGGTTCCCTGCCATCTGTGCGCCCTCCTAAAGGAAGCGTCCGTTCCTGTTTTTTGTTCATTTTCTAATTGGGTCATTTGCTTTTATGAAGCCTAAGATGTAATTCTTTTATCAGATAAGTAGTTTGAAAATAGTATTTCTAGTGTATACCTTGTGCCTTTTATCCTATTAGCAGTGTTTTTTTCTGAGACAAAAATTTTTACTTTTGTTAAGTGTATATTATCAATTTTTTTAATATTATGCTTTTGGTATCATATCTAAGCATTTTCACCTTGCCCCAAATGCTAAAGATTTCTTCTATGTTGTTTCTAGACATTTTTTACTTTAGACTCTTACATTTCAGTTCACGATCCATGACAACTTATCTTTTGTATAAGTGTGAATCTTAGCCTGCTGTTAAATTTTTTTTTTTTTGCCTATGGAAATTCAATTGCTTCAGCATCTTTTATGAAAAGACTATAGTTCCTCTGTTGAATTACATTTTTTCTATATCAAAAATTAGTTGGGCATATTTGTGTGGGTTTGCTTCTGGAACTTTTTTCCATTGATTTACATATCTATTCACTGATACCATCCAGCTTTGATTGCCGTAGTTGTGGTGAGTCTTAATATCAAGTAGAATGACTCCTCCAAGATTATTCTTCACTTCCAAGGTTAATGGGCTATTTTGATTTCTGTGTTTGTCCATATTTGTGTTAGAGAAAACGTGTCTATATATGAAAAAAACTGCAGGGAGTTGAAAGAAATTATGTTAAATCTGTAGATCAATTTGAGGACAATTAACTATATTGCCATGTTGATCTTGCAATACATGATCCTTTTATCTATATAAGTCTTATATAATTTCTTTTATCAGTGATTTGTAGCATACAACTCTGGTACATATTTATTTAGATTTATACATACATATTTCATTTTATGAGCTATTATAAATGGTATTGTGTCTTTAATTTCAGTTTCTATAGATCCTTTGCTGGTGTAGAGAAAGAAATGATTTTGTGTGTTGTTTTATGTGTTGATCTCCAATATTCTTGAATTTACTATTAGTTTGATGTTTTCTTTCATATTTGGGAAGATTCCTTGAGGTCTTATACATACACAAACATCATCTGTTAATGGGGTTGGTTTGCAATTTATTTTCTTTTCTTGTTCTATCACCTTGGCGTTTCTTCCAGCACTATGTTGAGTAAGAGCAGTAGAAGCTTACAGTCTTGCCTTGTTCTTCACCTCTGGGAGGCGGGTGTTCATTCTTTCACCCTTAAGCACGTAAGCATGGTGTTGACTGTATGTTTGTACAGGTGTTCTCTGTCAAGGTGATAAAGTCATCCTCTATTTCTAGTTTGCCAAGTTTTTAAGATGATCAGTGTTGAATTGATGCTTTTTCTGTATCAGTTTCCTTTGTTTTTTCCTGAGCCCCTATAGGAGTTGCCTTTCATGCCCATATTTCTACCTACAAAGGAAGAGAAATGAGTACCCTTAATAAATTCTACCTGGAAACCTAGACAGATCAAGGCCTCCAATTTAAGCTCTTTTGAACAGAATCATTAATTATCTTGTTTCCATATCTGGAATTATACCAAGAGATCTAGGTACACATAAGACAGAATTTAGGATATCATGTGAATTTAAGGGATTAACTAATTAAAGATCCCTTGTTTATAAGGTAACATACTCTACAGCCTCTAAAATTACACTGGAGTTTTACAAGTGCCATGAAAGTAGGTCCTCCCCTGGCCGCCACCTGCCATACACCAGAGCTTTGCATACAGATTGGAGTTCGGCACTACATGTTTAAGACCTGGCTTTATTGGAGGAAAGGCAGCTCTTACCAGGCCACGATAAGCCGAAGGAGAGGAAGCACAGGTTCCCCCTTTCTCTCCTAACACCAGAGAAGCGAGTTTGGACAACGTGTGGTTTAAGGAAACCTAGGTACTACTGGAGCAATAGTCAACACTGTCCCTTGGTAGGGGCCTAAGGCAGTAGTGAGAAAATGTCCTTCTGATGGAAGAACGATTCGACTTCTTTAATGACATGCAGTCTAAGTTTGGGTGACAGCTGGAGCACCATCCCAACACCTACAAATAGAGAGGACCATAGGGTGTGACACTGCCCTGTTCGGGGAGGAAGCCACAGATGCTGTAGGAGGCTGTCTGGGTACACTGCTCCTAATAGGTGAAAGCACCCCAATTTCAGTGAGAAAACAGGAGAGTTAGGAGGTGCTATTTATATGACTTAGGCTTGAGTTCAATGATTTAAAGGAGGACAAGGAAATCGAAGTTAGAACTGGATTGTAGGCTGTCAAGATGCAGGACAAGCCTGTGACTGAGTATCTTAATAATTTTTATCTAGGAGGTGGGAGGATTACAGTGGAATTAGAGTTGTCATGGGTAAAGCAGTGACAATCACTCGCAGAGCTGTTCTGTCATTATCTTGTTCTGAGCATTGTTTAGGGTGACACAGACTGTTTATCTTTTCCTTAAGAGCTGAACAGGACGCTGAATGACCGGATGAACCAGAAGAACTTGGTCATTTTCTTTACGATAAGGTCAAGGGAAATATACACCCTGTTTTGCTTTGTCATCGAGTGCTATTTTAGGAGCTACATGGAAAGGAGTCATCATCGAGAGAGATCAAGAAGGTTTTTGTTTGTCTTGTTTTGATTTTTCTTACAGAAACCAAGAGCTACCTGAACAGAGTATTTAGATTATTAAAACAGGCAAACTAACAAGCACCCTGACTTGGAAATGAAGGCTCAAGAGAAAGATATAATTATCCATAGACAAAGCCGCCATATAACATATGCTCCTTTAGGGTAGGTAAAGCTCTGATGCTACTACTTATTAAAATAATGACATCTCTGGCAGCTCGACCGAAGTATGTGCATTTTCATATCAGAATCCAAACACACACAGACTGTCACTATCTGTGACGACAGACTCGGTGTTTGTCATGGGGCTGTAAATACAGATGGGAACATTTTACTTTCAATGGCATCTTGTTTTATTTTTCGTCATGGATTTCATGCATTATTTTTATCATTAAAAACCGGCTTAGGTTAAAAATTTTAGATAATGCATAATCTCAAATGTGCGTGGTTTTGTATTTAGATAAACAATATTTTCTTACGAGTAGTAATATAAAGCGATTAGTAAGGACTTCTTACTGAATATTTTACTTAGTGGTATCCATATTTGGTTCTATTTTAATAGGAAGGTATTGGCATGGTACAATCATGTGATGTTTCCTTTCTTGGTGATTGACAAGGTAGGCCTCTGTAGTTTACTGAGAATACTCATTCACTATTGAGTGACAGATGTTGATGGTATTAGTTTCTTGAGAATGCTGTAACAATTTCAGACTTGGTGACTTGGCACAATAGAAGTTTACTCTCTCACAGTTCTGGGGGCCAGATCCCAATTACGTGTCACT
The DNA here is from genome assembly GCA_004026545.1 of Mormoops blainvillei. NCBI lineage: Eukaryota > Metazoa > Chordata > Mammalia > Chiroptera > Mormoopidae > Mormoops > Mormoops blainvillei. The sequence goes on from PVJD01004499.1 coordinate 103,966, forward strand.
GGTGGGAGATCGAGCTCTCAGCAGGCCGAGTACCCTGTGAAGGCTCTCAAGGAGAATCCTTCCCTCCCTCGCTGCAGCTTCTGCGGGCTGCAGGACTCCAATCTCTTTCAGTGGATACTTGCCTTCTCCTCATCTTCAAATGTCAAGTGACCCTCTGCTTCTCTCAGAAGAATACTTGTGGCTGAATTTAAAGGCCACTGAGATAATCCAAGATAACCTCTCTATACCAAGCTCCTCAATGTAACTGTACCCACAAACTCGATTTTCTTACAAGGTAACATTCACAGGTTGGAGGCATTAGAACCTACTGTCTTTGGGTGGTCACCATGCAGCCTCCTACAGCGGTTGTCCAGGGAACTAGAAGACAGCCAGTTTTGGCAAAAGAGCTGAACGCTGTAACAGGAATTCCATCACATACCTGTCCGATAACAGGCATTATTAGGACAGCAGCAAGTCCTCCGAACAAAATTCATCTCCTTGTCAGAGAAGACTATAGAGAATTCACATTTAATCAACATTATAAAAGCAATAATTTTGCTCTTCTTATATACTATTAAAGGATTACCCTTGTTTTCAGTATATTTGGGAAAAAACATTTTATCAGTATAAACTAAAATTGTACCCAGTACCATCACTTATTAGCCTTAAAACATTATAGTATTTTGACATAATTTTATTAAACTCAAGCACTTCTTCAATTCAAAATAACCTATTTTAGGTTATTAACCTGTCCAACCTATATAATACAAAACAAAATTGAAGATCTCATGAAAAATTTTCTTTAATTTTGACTCCCAAATAATTCAAGAATTTCCCCACAAGTATATAATTTCCAGCCAAATTACTTAATACAAGTTGTTACTGATAATTGGTTTGACCAATTATATTTTGAGGGAGGGGTTCATGATCAACAAGGAATCTCATTAATTTCATAATTTCCAAAAAAAGAGAAAATATAAAATAAATAGTATACCTACTCATAATTATTGGCCTGTTTACCTTAGATTAGAGATTTGTCCTTAAAATTTTCTTATAAATTTATGAAGTTTTAGTGTTCAACATGTAATCCATCTGTTGGGAATAACCCCCTGGGGTGATGCAGGACTCATTAGACATGATATGTGCTGTAATGCCTTGAGATTCCCAGGGGTCAGTGCATAATTGGTACATGGTCTTTACCACACATTACCAGGATGGAGCTAATCATGTCACTTTTAAAGGCAGATAATAGATGCTGAAACTAAATTGCAAACATTTCTCTGGAAACTCCATGGGGCCTTAGTGCTGAGCTATGGTGCCCCAGCCCCGTGGGCGAGAACGCCGTGAGCAGCACGTATGTGGCGACCCAAGGGGCCTCCTAGTCCACATCCGTGTACACGATCTCAACCGAGGGCCAGGTCCATTCCAGGGAGATCATTGGATTCTTCTTCCCAGATGACTCTAAATAAAAGAGTAATTAACCTCGCAAATCAGAGGCATGTACAAAAATTCCATCGTGTATAAAGCAACAAGAAGGGCAAGGAAATCTTGCCAATCAATATAAATAATCATTGTCTTAAACTATCTATTAAGACTCAGTTAATTTGCACAGTAATGTAAACAGAAATAATGTGAGGCATCTTTCTTCCCAGAAAACAAACATCATTGGTTTCATTGCTCCCGTTAATGTTTTGATTGTTTTCTCTGACGGATATCAGGTAAAGCTTTATCTTCCTCTCGCCACCCTTGCCCTGTGGCCTTGCACGTAAACACCGGGTGCCACGTGGATGGCTGCCAGCACGGCCGTTACAGAGCAGCGTTGTCTGGAAACCAGACATTCCAGACTGAGCTCTTCACCCGAACTCACCTGACTTCCTACATGCCCCAGGCCCTGCTTGCTGTTAGCTTTTGCGCGTGGCAGCTTCATGAGAGACGGAGGAGAACTTATCCGTGGATGTCGGCCAGTGACGGCACTTCTGGGGCGGAACAGCCTCAGAGCACTGCAGCTAGTTGGAGATGATGTTTATGTGGAAAAGAAGGGGTGAGAACGGCTAAACAAAGACCGCCGTGTGGGTCTGCGGGAGTGAGACCAGCCACTGAGATGCAGCACAAGTCAGGAGTTCCCCTGACAAGTAGAGTTCACTCGGGGGGTCCAATTTTATCCAAATTTGATGCAAAAAATTAACCATCAGAATGTGTGGAATCTAATGAGCAAAATGTACTAACAAGCAAGACAGAGACAGACTCATTGATAGAGCAGGCTGATAGCTGTCAGGGAGAGCTGGGTGGCAGGGAGGAGAGACTGAACAACAACAACAAAAAACTCTCATGGCCACAGGCAACAGTGTGGGGATGGTGGAGGGGAGGGGGTTTTGAGGAGGGGAGGAGGGGTAAATAGTGACAGACAGAGACCTGACTTGGGGTGGTGAACCCACAACACAGCATACAGATGATGTATTGTAGAATGGTGCACCTGAAGCCGATATAATTCTGTTAACCAGTGTCACCCTAATAAATTCAATAAAAATGGGGAAAAGAAAGAATATTCTTGCTTTAATTCAGGCTTGCTCCCCTCATCATTGCCCTCGCATTGTCCCTGCCCGTGCCTTCTCCGGTCTTCCCTGTCCTGTGTCACTCTTACTTCTCCTCTTGTCTCACCCCTCTCCTTCGACTAGGCAACGCGACCCCGCGGAAGCTGCCTTCCTCAGATCATCCCAATGAACACACTGCAGCCCTGACTTCGCTAGGCCTCCCCACAGCTGTCACTGTGTGCGCTTGACCTCTTGAAATAGATCCTTCCTTTGGGGTCTCTGCCATGACTCCTCGTGTCATCCTTTTGTGGACGCCTCTCCGACCCGCAGCTCTTGGCCTCCTCTGCGGGCTCGCCCTGCTTTCCTCATCGCCGAGGCCGTGGCTCCTGAGCGCTCTGACCCACTGTCTGGGAAAAGGTCCCGACTTGCTCGGTGTGCCTCGCGGTGGCCTCCATGCCATTCTGGACTTCTATGTTTCAGTCCCAATGTTATATGTATCTTTTCATTTTCTTGAATACCCAGGTCATCACCCATGACTAGAGCATGCTTTTCGGGAATTTTCTTTGGTATTTTTCCAAGTTCCACGATAGGAGATACTTCAGTTGCGCAACTTTCCGTTACTCTGCGAGGTGGAGCGCTTGCTAAGGACTCGCAGCAGCCCTCGCCTCCCATTGGAGAGACTCATTACATCACGTCACTTTATTATGTAAATTGCTTGTCTAATTGTTTCCTCTCTAGGCTGCCAATGTCATCTTCGAAGGTTGGTGTCTTTCTTATCAACCTCACTGTCTGCAATACTCAGCGTAGCAGCTGGAACGCGGCGGAGTACGGCACATGCATACCCGCTGCGTGAGAGCTGCAGCAGTGTTTTCGGAACCGGACCGGGAGGCGCAGTCAAGGGTGAATGGGAAGGCGGGACCGCAGAGCCGAAATTTGTCAGTAAAATTCGATAACAATGGTAATATCTATCTCACTCCTGCCATAGGCTAATGGTTATGATATATTTTATCATTCCTAAACTATTTGTTCCATCACATCTGACTTATCCATTATAGAAACCCGAGGCTTCTGGATATCATTTTCATAATGATTAAAAAGAGCAAAATGTGTAAGGACGATACCACAGTGTTTACGCCAAACTGTCTTCTTAACATAAAAAGAGTAGACTAAATTTTAATATTTTTGCTTCTAGAAAACACATGTCTTGTGATTCAGGAAGGATTCAGGCACATGTTTTCTTAGCAAGCACACAAAAAAGCACACATTTACGGGCTGGCCAGCATTAAATGTGGAAAGCAGCGATAACCCATGGTCCCATCACTCTAGTCTGTCCACATAGAAGGCAGGGTAAGATGTTTACCTGCGCCAGATGTAAAACACAGAGTGTGGCAAGAAAGGACCTGCGATATTTCACAGATGGCTGTGTACGTTGGGTCCGGCATGCTCCCTCGAGTCGGGGTTCACATTTGTCTGGCTCCGCCACTCCCAAAGGGACCACTGGAGCCACAGGGCAGATGCTGCCTCTGTCACCTTCACAGCTGTTGGCCTCCTCTCTGCGACTCACAGCAGCAGCTCACAGAGGAAGAGACAGATGGGAAAAGGGCGGGTACATGAGATTGGTTACCAACGAAGCTCCCCACTGCCCCCACTCTTCCAGCCGAGATTTTCCTGTGGAAGGGGGTCCACCAGCAAGATGACAACCGTGCTGTTCAGTGTTGTACAGAGCTGTGAGTTGGTAGGTTATGCTGAGATTTTAAAAACTCTCAGTCTGAATTGCCTGGGAGAGTTAAGTGTATGACCTCTCCCCTCCCCGGCTGCCGCCGCCCACCATGTTACATAAATGCTCCCAGGAAACTCGCGTCTGAATGCGGGTGCCTCTCCCTCAGTCACCGCTCCCCTCCCTGAAATGGTTCACCAAAGGCTTTCGTGACGAGCGGATTGTTCTCCACGGCTCTTTGCATGAAGGTTCCATGCACAGCAGCCAATGAGGGGGAAGCAGCTTTGGTGAGAAACAGAGCCCTTTTCCTACTTTGCAATATCCGGAGAAAGCTGTTACTTCATGTAGAACACTTTTTAAATGATTGGTATAGTTATACTCCCCCCGCCCTTATTCCTTTTGACAGTAAGTGCACCTTAAATTTTTCTTATAATGTGTATGGATATTCTTTATTGTTTTGTCCTATTAAGACTGTAAGTGCCGTGAGAAACAATGTTTGCTTAATGTAATTGCAGGGTGTTGCGTTATCTAGCACAACGTGTGTCCTGAGTAACTACTTGTGGGCCAACGGATAAATGTAAGACCGATTACATCTTCAAAGAGGCATTCCCAATTTCTTTCAACAGACGCATTCTCACGCAGAAAGCAAGGAGAAATCTTGAACACATTCTTGTGTTTTGATCCATAGAGGCAGGGAAGAGTGGATCGTCAGTTCTGTCCAGGTGACCACTACGGTTTTGAGTTTTCTGGATCTTATTTTAATAAGTGGACCCTACAGTATGTGGTCCTTGGCGTCTGTCTTCCATAATTTAGCACTGAGCGTATAAAGTTCACCGATGTTTTGCTGGTACTGGCATTTCTTCCTTTCTTCGCCTCTTGTTCGAATAGGCCATGTTGTGTTCTGCTTTCGCCGGCAGGCGGACATTTGGAGCGCTTCTACCTTTTGGATATTCTGCATAATGCCGCAGAACCATTTACACACAAGTGCGTGTGCTGTTGTGCTTCCACTTCTCTTCAGTGGAAGCCTAGGGGTGGAACTGCTAGGTCGTATGATGAATTTGTACGTAACTTTTCAAAAACTGACCGTATTTTCCAAGGTGGCTGAGTCAGATTACAGCTCTAGCAACCATGTGTGAGGGTTCCTGTTTCTCCATAGTCTTGCTGATACTTGTTATTTGTCTAATTATTTCTGTCCCTTCTATGAGGGTGTGAAATGGTCTCTCACAGTGATTTTTGTTTGCATTTACCTAACGACTAATAACGTACATTTATTTTGTATGTTCTGACAATGCTACAGCCACAGGCATCTGAGGGCTTAGTTCGCAGGCCAAAGGACATAGCAGTGGTTTTCTCTGGACAGTGAAAATATGGCTGATTTTATTTTTCATGTTTTCTATTTTAAAATATTTTTATAATAAAAAGTGGTTGTAACTGAAAACAATCTAGCATATTTTTTTCTCATCGGATTATAGAATCTGGTGTTCAAAAGCTAGCCTTCTTCAGGATGAACTTCTAGAACCCGCTACCCCTCCCTTGACTGTTGATGAGCTTAGGTATCCATTAATAGCGGCATAATTTTTGTCCAGTCTTAATTTCTCGATTGACTTTTATTCTATGTACATCAACTATGTACATGTCAGGGTCTATGTCTGATTTCTAGCCATGATCCCAGGTGTTTGATTTTTTCCCAAAGTCTACACACAAAACTCTTGCTGAGATTGGCATCGGTAATAAGGACCTCGTGTGCACTTCTGATGTTATATGGACTTAAGTAAGCTGACTTATGACCTTTTCATTTGAACTGAAGTTTGTAGGTGAATTAGATGCTTCTCTCTGCTGAACTTTTCCCAAATTTTCAGTATTGGAAATATTTGTCAGCCAGAATAGAAATATAAATCCATGGTAAAATGTAGTCAAGAAAAGATTGAGAGAAATTAGAATCAGAAAACCATTTTTGACAGAGAAGAAACATAAGTGCACTTCCATTGTACTGCCTTTTGCTTTCCAAATTATTTTGAGGTTCAAACACAAAATGAGTGGTGGAAAAATTAGTAACATACATCAAGGAGGTAACATAGTTTAAAACAGTGGAAGAGTTGAGAGCTTTTTTTGTCTTTTTATTGAACGAGTAGATTTTAACTATTATATATTTTTACATGCATTAAAGGTTCTTTCGTGACGTTGATGATACTTTGGGTAAGAAATCCTGTGGTACGTGTGTGAGGACATGAACATCCTGGTTACAATTTGCAGCTGACTTTGGTCCAGGAAAGGCATTGCCCACCTTGATACAGCCTCCCCGGCTTGCATTTACCCCTCAGGCCCTGACTCTGTAAGTAGAGGCACAAGTGAGAAGCCTCTCAAAATGAACTTACTGACAGAAACTGGGTTTTGTCTCAAAATGGCATTAAACTTCTTAGCAAAGGGTTGTCAGTAGGAACACTCAGTGCCACCTACAAATTGTTTGAATTTTAATTTGACTTCTTAAAGTTTAGTTCTTACAGAATCTGCCCAGCTGCTGGAGAAGGATGTACCTGACCTAGTTTCCCATGTGCTCTGTACTAACCCAGTTAATTGTCCATTGTAAAGCTTTCTTGTTAGTTAAAAACTGATGGGTGTCATGGACTTGTTAGCCCATCCTTTCTGTGGTTATGTGTCCCTGTTTTATTTCTTTTAGACATAACTTCTGTTAACTAGCTCAATTTGTATTCTCTATGTCTCTATGGCATTAGTGATCCATGGATTTATTTTGCCTTTAATCATCTACTTTTTCCTCACTTATCTCTTGAAAGAAAAATCCATCTGCCACCTCTGACTAGAGTTGGCTTTGTTGGAGGGATTCAGGCAATTCTTTTTAAATCTTATTAAGCGCGCTCTTACAGGGTTAGCTGGTGTGGAGGAGGCAGTGAGTTTGCTATTAGACCAGGCTTTCTGCGGTCCTGCAAACCAGGCACTCAGATACCAAATGAGTACGGGGGGGTGGGGGTGGTTTCCTGGTCCCTAATCACAGGGATAGATTGCAGTTCCATGCACCCATTATTCTTCTCTCCTCATTCTGCCTTCAGGCAAAATGGCCTGCCCTAAAGTACCCCGAGTGCCTACATTAATAAGTCTCTTACTTTAGATTCTCATTACTTGATGGCATAATACAGCCCTCAAATAAAGAAACTGTATTCTTGGCCCTGGTCTGGTAGCTTAGTCGCTTAGAGCATTGCCCTGATACACCAAGGTTTTGGTTCCGATCCCTGGTCACAGTACACAAAGAATCAACCAAGGAATCTATAAATAGGTGGAAGAACAACTTGCTGTTCCTCTCCTCCTCCTCCTCTCTAAAAATCAATAAATGCAAAAATATTTGAAAAAATCAATTGTATTTTTGTGGGAGCTGCCTTTTTTCTTTCTACCACAGCAGTACATGAATAGGAATGGTAGCTATGTCTTTTTATTGACTACTACATAAATATGGACACACATCGATAGGAGCTTATGTTTATCTCTTCCCCCTTCTCGTTGTGGCCACCCAGTTGAGTCCCTGTCCCTCTAGCACGCACTGAGCATGTCACTTGTGCTCTCTAAAGAGTGCAAGTGTAATTTATCATACACACCAGGATGCCTTTGATGGAAAGGAGCGCACATTGGTGAGATAGAAGCAAAGCCGACTGAGACTGTCCCCAGCAAACGATTGTGTGTTAAACTGGTTCAACTCACAGCTGCGACCTTGGTATTTTCGGCACCCACACTGCTCTCCCTCACCCCAACAACTATTTCAGCTCTACGTCGTCCAAAATTACGTTCCTTTCTGTTTTTCCCCTTTTCCACTACAAGTCATATTTTCCAATTAACTTCTACTTATCTTAGAACCTTCAGGGTTTGTTTTTTTTTCCTAAATTGTCTATAGCAAAAACTTTCACATGTCTTTTATAGGTTCACAGAGGATATTTGGTTGGCCTTTGTAAAATTTACTGCACTGTATTGAATTCTATGTCGTCTAACCATCTTCCCACCAAACTTCCATTTCCTTGGTTTCTCAGGCCCATGATGATCCCGGTGCCCAGCAAAATATTTGTATCAGTAAAGCCTCTCGATAAATTCCTCGGGCCTGTTAAAATGAATGCAGTGCCGACAGCCATCAGGGTGACGCAGTTGTCCAGAGGCTCGACCTCCCCGTCAACCTAATTAGATGCCAGTTTCTCTACCGGGTCTGGCGCGGCCCCGGGCCAGGCCAACCTCCGTGCCCTACCATCGGGGCGGGGCCCTGCTCTCTCACCCCTGCCGTGTCCTTCTCACCCAGCAGTGTTGCCCACAAGCAGGCCTGCATTCGCCCCGAAGTGCCGCTGAAGACGGCTTGGCTGCTCCATATGTAAACCTTTGGGCAAACATGATCATAATTTTTACAACCATACCTTAACCAAAAACTGGAACCCATGAAAGGCTTTTTGCCTTTCCTTCCCCTCCCCCAAGGTGTCTTTAACTCATTGAAACTTTTAAAACACATCTTACCTAAAATGGGAAATTTTACTAAACTGTTAAAGTCATGAGAAACAAGTAAAAGACTAAGAAGCTGTCCCAGGCTAGAGCTGTCTAATGACAGATGACAATGAACCAGCTTTGATTCGACAACCCAACAAAAAATTACCCCTTTAAAAATATCTGGTGACAGTCAATTTTATGTGTCACCCTGACTGGGTCACACTGTGTCCGGACATTTGGTCAAACTTTATCCCGGGGTGTCTGTGAGGACCCTTCTAGGTGAGGTCAACATTTGAAAGGGCAGGTGTAATGCTGAGAATAGCAGGTGGCCTCCCCTATGTGGGTGGGCCGCACCCAACCCATGGAAGAACGGAGTGAAAAAGAATTCTTTCTCCCGGCCTGCCTGCCTGTGACTTCCACCTGGGACGTCGGTCCTCTCCTGCCTTTGGACCTGGAATTGGACTAAAAATTAAACCAGTAGCTCTCTGGTCTCTCCAGTTTGCTGACTGCACATCTTAGGAATTAGACTCCACAGTTGATGAGCTGATTCCTTATCATAAACCTCTTTTTCTCTCTCTCCCTGTCTCTGTACACACTCGTCCTGTCCCTCAGGGGGACCCTGACTAACACACACCCTCACCCCCGTGCCCCTTCGCCTTGTGCTTAGTTATTAGCGAGTAGAACCATGCCGGTTTATGGAGTGCACCCCTATTGGTTAAAGCCAGTGTAAACTCAGTCCTCACTTGTCCAAGTGCAGGAAGAATAAAACCTAGAGAAAATGAATCATGTTATCCTGAAATGGACACTTACTGTTTTCTCATGATCTTACTGCTGTGTCCACTGAGTCCCTTTTCCACTCTGAGAATTCAGTTTCCCGGCTTCAGCTTTTTCTGAAGCCTCGGATGCTCCCCCAGGCCCCTCTGTTGCTGGTCTTGCATTGTGCGCTCAGACAAAGCAGATGAGAACTGAGCTGCCCCGCGCCCCAGGTCTGCCACCCTGGCCCTGTCACCGCCCCCACCTCTGCCTGTCTCCCACCCGGGTGTTCTCAGAGCCAGGGTCCAGGAGCCACCCTGCCCTCTGCCAGCACGTGGCTCCACCCCTCCAGGTCCTCTGGAGAATACTTCACTGCGGAAACATCCCCCTCCTTTCTCCAAACACAATTTAAAGCCGCAGTAAAGCCGCCTTCAGCATGCCCCCAGGCCTGCTGTACTCCCTGACCTCCTGTCTGCTTATCTGCCTGTGGCTTCTCTAGTCCTGGGCTCCCAGCCTCCCCTCCTAGTCTCCTCCGATTCAATTTAGGTTTTTATCTCCAACGTCCTAACAAATGCCTCCTCTCAAGGTCAGCCACGGACCGCCCCCTTTCTCTGCTTGTCTGCTGCAGCCAACACGGTGGCTGAATACGCCCTTCTGGAGTCTTCCCCTCCCAGTCCCTGCTGCCTCTGACTGTTCTTCCACCGCCTTGGGTGTTTTTCCTCGGGGGGTCTCCTCTCTCCTCCTTCTTTTCACCCTCGAAACCCTGCAGCACCGCAGGGACTGTCCTCCGTAGCCGCATTTTTGTTACTGGGCCAAAGAAGCTCCACCCGCCCCATGAAGAGCTGAGCCAAATGCTGAACATGGGTCTGGGCAGCGGGGAAATTAAAGCAGTTTATTGACGGGGCCCCAAACCAGGACAATGGGAAGCTATTGCTTGACAGGGGCCTCTCTGACAGGTCTGGATCAAGGGACTTTAAAGGCAAAGATTGAGAGCTAGGGGTTACGGGCCGTGCGCCAAGGTGATCGGTGAGTTCTTCCGCAAGCCCCCGTGGTTTTCTTTAGTCTGATTAATTTTAGCCCCTGACCTCGTCTTGTCTGGAGGCTTTGTGACTGTGGTCGCAGGATCTGACCAGGTTGAAGTGACGTTATCCTCAAAGCAAAAGGCAGAAACTAAACATCGTGCGACCCCTTTTCTAGTTTAAGCTATCTTCGCTTTTTGCTAACCTGGCTCTACTTCTCTGTAGTCTCAAGCGAAGTGTGCTTTGAAATACTTTTCCTGAAACTTGCCTCACAGACCAGCCTCCAGGACGTGACTAACACACTTTGTCAATCTTTGACTCTAAGCTACATGGCCGCTGAAGCAATGGAAACATTGAACGAGAGCCTGTATCTCCATCCGGACCCTGAGCTAATACCCAAACCCGCGCACCGTTGGCTGTCGGTTTCCTTTCTCTCTTGTTTTCTGGGTAGGTGACCTCGTGCCGCCCATGGCTTTCATTTGAGCACCGCATATATTATAAGCGAATCTGCATATTCATGACTTCTAAATTAATTTCTCTAGTTTCAAGCTTGCTTCGGTTCCAGGCTCATATTTTCAGCAGCACAGGTGGGAGGTCCGGGGGTGCCAAATGTTGAGGATACATACCTGGAGCTCTCTGAATATTTTCTTTCTTGGGATCTCCCGTGTCAATAAATGGGACCAACCTCATGCAGTTTTTTGGACCAATGAGTTAAGACTCTTGGATTCTTCCACTTTCCTCATGCTATCATCTAGTGCCCTGGCCCAGCAGTTTCAACCAGTGTGCCACCAGAATTTATTCTTAAAACAGGCAATGCGTGACAATTTAGTCAGGTCACTGACCTCTATTCCCTTAGATTTTCAAATTAAAAAAAAAAAGACAACCCAACACAACAATAGCCATCACCGTGAGTGAATCAAAATTATACCTATATTTTGTCAGGTCAGCAAAAAATATACACACACACATGCACACATGCATATTTTTGTGTACCACGGAACTTTAGTAATCAGTTTACGTGTACCGTGAGCTGAAAAAGGTTGAAAATCCCTGCCCTAGCAAGGAGGCCCACATCTTCCGCCTGGAAACAGGGCGAATGCCTGTGCACAGCCCCCTAGTGTCCCGCCCCCTGCGGCCGACCGCAGTGCCCTCTCCCCCTGCTTGAAATACAGCACTGAGCCCGTCTTTCTGATTCAGTTGCTGCCTTTGGAAAGTCCACTGTCCACACAGCCTTTCCAACCCCATCAGCCTTTCCTCTGCCTAAAACCCATGGCTCTTAGAGTGAAACACAGTCTCTTTCCCACGGCCTGATGCTGTGTGTCCCTGGGTCACCCTCCGTGTCTCTAAGGGCTGGCCACCTTCACTCGCACCGCACCCCCCCACCCCACCCCGAGACGGACCTGCATTTGACCCTCAGATACATAGAAACGACTCCTAAGGCAGGGCCGTCGCCCTTGCTCTTGTCTGTCTGGAGTCTGGCACACACTTTCCCCTCATCTTTGCACAAAAAGCTCTTCATTTAATGTTGAGACTATTTTAATGGGATTAAATATTTAACTGGACACACAGGGAAGGTGAGGAAAGAAGACACCTTTGGAATCCCTGCTGCGCGGGAAAAGAAGGAAGGCGCCGACAGGGGTGGCGAAAGCGGAGCTACCGTCGCTCTAGCGGGCGCGCTGCGCAGAGCCAGGCCCGGCGGCGCGGGGGCTGGAGCTACCCCGCCCCTCCTTCAGGGCGGGCGGCAGGCCGGCGGTCAGCCTCCGCCTTGCGGGCATCGCAGGTCCAGGGGCAGAGGCTTCTGTCCAGAGGCCCCGGCCTAGGTACATAGCGGGGCGCCACCCCATTTCTGAGCAGGGTCTGGAAGGCAGAAGGCCTGAGCTCCAGGCCGCGGGCCTCACTGCCGCTCTCCGGGATCTCAAACCACAGGGGCCCGTTGAACTTCCGTTTCCCCTTCTCGCACTGGCTGAGCTCTCTCAGCACAGTCTCCTTGGCACAGGGGTCGGGCCGATCCTCAGCGGGGGGACTTCCTGCAGGGCGGGTCCCCTGCTCTGGGGGTGCACAGAGGCCCCCCTTGCGTTCCGGGGACGCGATCTTGATGGTCACTCGGCTGCAGATGTGTCTTGGGTGCCGGGCACTCCCAAGCCTCCACTTCATGTGACTGTCCCAGGCGCAGGAAAGGTCCGCACCCGTGGTGGTCTCGGGTGATTTGGCAGGAAGGAGAATCCATGACTCCGTGACCACTCTTCGGGGCTCGGGAGGCCCCCAGTCCCGCGGCGTTTGGGGGAAGGATCGGGTGCAGACACAGCGCCCCTGGAGGTCCCCTTCCTGGGCCCAGGTGAGATCAGGCCACAAGTTAGGGGTTCCCGGGGCCAAGGGTTGCAGCGTGGACCGAGGCGAGCTCAGGTAGCTGCCCATGGAAGCAGTAAGAGAGGAGGGGGCTTCAAATAGGGTTTCGACTTCCAGAAGGTCACGATGAATCTGGACGTAGCTGCAGGGAAAGCACCCAGGGCTCAGGTGACGGTTGGCACCTGGACGCAATGAAGCGCGCGGGCATGGGCGCTGGAACCCTCCACACCCTGGTCCGCGCGTGAGGCAGGGGCTGGGGGACGCGGGGGTCACAGCGGGCGCAGGCGCAGCCGCAGCCTTAGCGCGCTTGGCTATCTGGAGGTCACAGCTCCTTCCTTCCGGCTGCTGGCAGCAAGAGTTTGGCTCTGGGGAGATGTGAGTAGGCGCTCGCTTTCTCATATTCTCATTCTCCTTCATTCACTCTCCCTCTCTCCTCTTTATTGAGATGCCGTTCACATGCTACACAATTCACCTATTTGTAGCGTTCAGGTCTGTGGCTGTCAGTACATTCACGGATATGTGAACCCATCCCCGTAGTCACCTCACAGACACTTTTGTCACTTTCAAGTGAAATCCTGTGCCCTATAGCTCTTGGCTTCCCATCCGCCTCTCCTTCCCCAGCCCTGAACAACCATTCACCTTTCTCTCTGTATAGATTTTTTCGTTTTCCTATCCGACGTTCATCAAAATGGAAGTAGGTAATAGGTGGTCTTTGGCTACCAGTTTCTTTCATTGGCATAACGCTCCCGGCTCTATCAGTGGTGGGCCACCACTCATTCCTCTCTTTGGCCTGACGTTCCCCTCTGGCATGCATCTACCACATTTTATCTTTTGCCAGCTGATGAGTTCTTTCTGCCTTTAGCCTATTATGAATAATGTTGGGTTTTTCTATACATTTTTAATATTTTTTTATGCTATCAGAGTTGTCATACATATCCCCCCTGCACCCCTCCACCTGGCCTGCCCCCACTTCCATAATCAGTCCCCCCACTGTCGGCCATGTCCTTCATATATATATTCTGTCTTAAACATTCATATGTGAGATTTTGTTTGTGTGGGCAAATGTTTTCACGTCCCTGTAGACTTAGTGGGTCATGTGGAAACTCTGCTTAGCTTTTGAGGACCCACCAAGCTGTTCTCCACAGCGTCTGCACCAGATTATATTTCTCTCGGCAGTGTTGTCTCTGTTCTTGGACTTGACATCTGGGGGGAGAAAGTATAATCATCCCTGCAGTTCCAAAAATTTTCAGGTAGGGTATCGACTGAAGGCCACTCTCACTATTGTAAAAAATGAGCACAATTCACTTAAATACTCTTTTAAGGAAAACATAAATAACTTGTTTTCATTTCAGCCAATGTGATTCAGCCATGCTACTCTTCTAGAAAGGATGTTAATGTTACTTTGTGCAATTTGCCTCTGAAGGAAACAGTGACAGTAGGCTGCCATTTGTATTTTAGCTGACGACACTGACTTTGTGAAGACTCCTATAATTTTAAGTTTCTGTGCAGTCATACTTAGATTCTCTTCTCTCTGAGCATCAGTGCAATGTCTCTGTTTCCTCAGTATTTACTGGTAGTCCATGCAGACGGTGGTGTGATTCACATTTCCAGCTAACCACCGAAAATCACCTGATGACAAAAACAGTGTTAATGGCATTTAGGGGTCTGTTTAAGGGGTGTAGAAATAACTGTTCTCTGCAACATTTTCCTGAAAAGTGTCGGCAGGAGGTACCTGCTGGACCAGCCAGTGTAGGCAGCGGAGGTTGGCCGAGTCAGTACCAGGCCAAGCACAAGCAAAAGCCTCTTTCCTGACCTGAGAAGCAGACAGGTGACAGCTGGGAACATTAAGGAACTTAATGAGAAAGCCCCGTCAGTCTTCTGCCAGAGAGGAGCCAGTTGGTGGGGAGGCAGTGCCGCCATCGGCCTGGGCTGCTGGAGCACGAGATTCCCAACCCCTCTCACGTGCTAATCATTTTCATCTCCTCCCGATTCCTTCTGTAAGTAGTGATCCCTAGTGTATGATCTTGAAAACTAAATAAATAAATAAATAAATAACCCCACGTTGTATTTTTCTTCTCAATAGGACATTTCTTGACAGTGACAACAACAAATCTGTAGTGAAGAATCCTCTCAGATGGTATCGTCACCACCGTCAGAGTGGGCAGGAAACGCCACTGAGCGCAGGTTTCTTAGAAGGCATTTTTTTCATAATATCTACAGAGTTTCTCATGTCCCGTTTGCAATCCAGTCCAATAGGTGTCATTTTGGTTTGCAGTTAAACACCTTTCAAAGAACCACATTCTTTCTGCTGGTGGCCTTCTTTGGTAAATCAGTATGTTGATTAATTAAAAGTGATTTTCATAGACCTTGAACACATCTGTCCCTTCTTCTTCTTACACACCAGGAAATAACATCGTTCTTTTGGTTAGTTGATGTTAGAGATCAGCATAGGTCCGTGGTTCCCAATTAGAGACAGCTGTGCTGCCCTCCAACCCCAGGAACATTAGAGAGGGCATTTTTACTCTGGGTTGGGGGGTGTTCCTTATGTCTACTGGGTAGAGGCCAGGGCTGCCATCACACAGGATTCTAGCGGGCCTCTCCTCCCCCCTCCAAGAACGACCCTGCACGGACCAAAATGTCTGTGCTGGGGAGACATCTCATTTTCCAACGCTGCTATCACCATGCTGTTATTCTTGAATTTTTAAGTCTCATTTTAAAAGAATTAGAGTCAATACAGGAGTTTAGTTCTTACCTCCTTTAAAATATATTGTGAACATCCACATTCCAAAGGAGTGCGGCATTGCAATAATTTTTTGGGCTGGGGGTTCTCACACCTGAGCGTGTGGCACCCAGTCACCGGGAAGACCTGCAAGACAGAGGGCGCTGGCGAGGCCCAGGCAGGCTGCATCTCTGACATCTTCGCAGGCTACATGGCAGTGCCTGCCTGGGCCGCTCTTGGAGAACCACTGCTGTCGGCTTGTTTGTGCATGTATCTGGCTTTAGGATCTGGAATTTGTTAGGGTTAAACACATTTGAATGGGTATCGAAGGGAAAGGAGACCATCATTTGACACCCAAGCCTTCCTGCATATCGTTTTCCTCACTTGGGATGACGTGTGTAATTTTTAGGAGCATTTCTCAAAATTTAATGCACTTTGAAATCATTTGGAAATGTTAAAATTCAGATTTTAATTCAGTAGGTCTGAGTCTGGGTCTCAAATTCCGCTTTGCTCACAGATCACAGGCTGTCCGAGGACCAGTGATCTCGGTCATTACCCAGACGTTTGTTACAATGCAGAGTCTCAGGCACCTTCAAATGGATCAGCGTTTGCAGTCCAACCAATGCATTTTGAAGTCTGGCATGTGTGGGTGTGGCTGCAGAGTCCTCGATTCCAGCCTCACGTGAGAATCACCTGCAAACGCCATGCCCTGCTGTTCTGTTATGAATGGTCTGGAGAGGGTTCTGTGGATGTTGAATGAGCGTTTTAAGTCTTCCCAGTGCTTCCAGTTTTCACCGTGGTTGAGAATGACTGAGCTGCCTGGTCTCTGGTCTGTGAGCGTGGGCTGCCATGGACTCCGGCATCTCATTTCCGGGCGGCACTGATTTACTTGCCTGCCTGACTCGGCAACTGCTCCCTCCCGTCGTTTTCCATGTCCACCTGCCCGAGGCTGTCCTGCGTTTGTTACATTTATTCATACACAGGTCTGACCTTGGGCGAAGAAAGCAAAGGTTGTCTGCTCCCTTCTTCTGTAGTGTGACTAAATCTCAGAAATGTAAGCTAATTCATACATTCAATCTACAATATCCGACTCTAGACACTGAGCATAATAGGTGGCACATGTGTCGAAAATAAACATTTATTAATAGAATCTCTCTTTCAGTTTGGAAAGGTTCATATTTACTTTTCGTGTATGTACGTTGCTTCTACACGAGGAAGGTTTCTTTTACATGCTTCTGGAAAGTGTTTTAGAGCACAATTTCATCCCATTGCATTCTTTTTTCATTGAACTCTATTGCATAACCAAGAGTTTATGAAACATCTATGGCACAGAATGTGTGTTACCTAACGTTCCATTCAGATACAATCAAGACTTTCAACCACGAAACAGCAACAGAGATGACACCCTACGCCGAGCTCTTTCTCTCTGAAAGTGAAAGTGTTAAGGGCAAAGACGGGCTCTGGAGTGCTGCTGTCTCTGCTGTCTTCCCTGGCACGGTGGCTCAACACTTGTTAAATGAGAAATTCGCCCCCAGGTCCTGTAAGTTAGAATTTTGATCATCTCACTGAAAATGAGTACAGATGACAGAGTGGGGAGCTGTGACAGGGTTTGTCTGGAAAGCACGGATCAACACTCACAGCTGAGTGAGCTGCAGCGAGTCATGTTCTTGTAACGCTCCCTGATTCATAATTCAAAGTCTCACAGCTTGCATAAGATTCGTCAGATAGAAAACAGTAATTACGAAGACATAATGAAAGGATGATTTCCAGAGAAGGCTCTTCCGTATATTGGATGTCACAGTAGGAAACGTATTTTTGTAGCTTTTAAGAAAAATGAGCACCGCGGGTACTGGCATTGCAGTGCATGCTCTTTGGCAGCCAGGTCTTTTATTAGGATCATTTCAGATGGTCTTGGGTTCAACCGAAATTGGGAAGTCATCCTCAAATGTAGGAAGAATAATGTAAGTCCGGAGTGATTAATCCTGATAACGCACACGTGTTTCTCGGTGACTTGGCTGCTAATAGACATTCCCATGAATGACTCATTCGATATGAAATAAATGAAATTAAATGAATTAAATGAAACATTCCCATGGGCTTTGCCTTGATCACATTTAACTATTGTATCAGTAGAGTCAAATCTAATGAAAAGATAGTGAAATGTCATAGGTTAGATGATGTCAAAATATAAAGGCTTACTAATCCATGGCTAATGGTGTTTTGTCATCTTCAGGGAAATGATGGCTATAAACCATATGAAACATATAAACTAAATAACTGATTGTATGTTCGGGCATTGACTACATTGATTTATTTTTCTGCAAGGTACCCAGAATGACAAAATACTGAGTACTGTATTCTCTGCTGGAAAGAATTTGTGTTGCAATCTCAGGACCATGTCATTTGCTAGGAAGTTTATTGCTAAAACTCCGTTGACCAAACCAAATTTATTTGGGAAATAAATTATTTTTAACATATAAATCCTCACGATCAGTTTTTTTTCAAATTCATTTTTGTACCAACCACCAATAGTTTGATCTGCGGTTCAGTTATTTGAATATGTTTTCAAGTTACCTTTTTTTTTAATGGTCTTAATTGGAAGGTAATAAGAGAGATTTTTTGTAAAATTTGGAAAGTATCTGATTAATTTTTGAGGGTCTCTAAATCTTGATCCAAAATAAAAATAATGAAATGATAGCTATAATCTAAAATTATAATTTCAATTAAACATTTTTGGGGTCTGAATTATTACTCAAAATTTTAAGTTGGTTTCTTTAATTAAGGTAATAGACTTGAACTAAACTCTTACAACATGTTTTGAATAAATTAAAGAGAACTTTAAAGCATCCATATTTTACTAAAATCTATTAAGAAATATAAATTAATATATTATAAACATTAATACCTTGATTTATTACATTTTAAAGTTAAACTCAAAAAATATTTATTTTGTCCTAAAAGTATTATGTCAAAAATCAGAGCTCTTTGAATGCAGTTTCAGAAAATTCTCAAAAACGGAGTGATGCTGGATAATGTAGTCTATGCAAATATAGGTCTCATTTTCAAGATATTATGAAAGTTCAATGCTGTAAGAGATAGCTGATGAGTTAATTTTTGTTAATTGTTTGAATAAGTAAATGAAAGTAAATATCAGAAAAAACTTCATTCTATGGAAAGAAGGCGTATTGATGTAAATTCCCCGTGGATAAGGGCACAGATCTGAGAGGAGAAAGCAGCAGAGAAGCATCTGACAAGACAGGTCCGAGACAAACTCTCCCCACCTCAAAGGCATGACAACTTTAAAAACTCATTTGTGGAATGTTAAACTAAAAGTGACAAATGTTCAAACAAAAACTCACAGACACAGACAACGGTATGGTGGTTACCAGAGAGATGGGAGGTGGAGGGAAGGATGAAGATGGTAAAGGGGGTCAAATATATTGACAGAAAGTGAACTGACTTTGAGTGGTGGGCACACAATGCAATATACAGATGAGGTATCATAGAATATGTAAAATCTTATTAGCCAATATCATCCCAGTTAAAGTTAAAAAATAAAGAAAAATAAATAAATATTTGTAAATAGACTAATCTGTACATTAGATACAAACGCAAGTATTGCAAACTAACAAACAGCGGAGACCTCGCAACTACCGATGGGCGTCGGCTGGAGTCAAGAATCCTGTGGACGGTAGAAGCTGATGGGCTCTGAGGAGTTCCTTGGTCTTTGTTGGCATTGGTGAGGCAGAAATCTGGTAATTTATGGGAATAAAAGGCAACAGTACAGGACAAGGGGAAACAAGCACCCTGACATGGGAAGTTTGCAGAAGACTAGCAGAAATCTGCGCCATTTCACCCATGACAAAAATCTTCATAGGTGAATGCTGAGCTGGTGTCAGTGCTGTGGACATAGCTAGGCTGGAGCGTTAGAGATGGAGTGTCCGGATAACAAAAAATCTGACCTGCAGGATAAGTGGCAGGTCTTGGCTAAGTTATCCTGGTGAATACCCAGGTTTCACAGTCACTGTGACACTGCGTTTTTAAACCACCACACCTGTGCAGTCCAGCTAGCTACTTGACCTCATCTAAGCATTCTGATTTTATAAGCCAGGTGCACTGTCAATGTGTCGTTAGCGGAATTTAAACATAGTATTATAGGAGGGCTGATGAGACTCAACGCGGTGGCTTGAAGGGCAGGGGCTAACACTCCAGCACCTCCAAGGACCAGGAAGATAAATGATGAGTGAATTGAGGTGTGAGGAAGTAAATCGCATGTATAAAATTGGTTCTCTTTATTCTCCACTCTATGAGAAATGACAATGCAATTAGAAGAAAAATTGCACCTGACACTTTCTTAGCATCATCAAGACAAATGGCAGTGTGAATTCTGAACTCCACATAAAATGATAGCCCTCATCTGCTCTCATTTGATTGTTGATGTGCAAAAGGGACCAAAGTGATACCTGGCACCTGAATTGCAAGAGAAGCCGACTACGAAGGGTTTCCTGTTAACCCTACCAATGTTCAAATGATGACAGCATTTTATTGCAAGTAGCTGCTTCTTTGAATTGCATGGTGTTTTTCCCACTGCAAATGGACGGTCTTTTTTCGTGATAAAGTCGATCTATCTAGCCTTTACACGTTGCTCCTTTTCCGTTCTTTTCTCCTCCCAGATTCCAAAGGGTGTGTTCCCACCTTGTGGGTATTAATCCAACTACGAGATCGGTGAGAATACGTTGTGGTACAGGATTCTGACTTCATATTTGTTTATCCATGGGAAAAGCCAGTGGCAGACTGATCTGTCACCGGTTCTGAGGCTACCACCTTTTTAAATACATTTATTCCTGTATGTGATTCCAGGCAGACTATTATATTCAGCCGTCTCAGATTCACCTCCCTCTTTAATTTCCCTCACTTCAGACTGGGTGCTCGGTTTTTCGCTGACACGATGCACCCTCGTCATCCTTCCTCAACTTTGCCTTGGGTGTTTTTGAACACTTATCCATCAGTAATTATTATAATATTGTTTTGTCAAAATACCCTTTGTGACAGCATGGATGGACCTGGAGAACATGATGCTCAGTGAAATAAGCCGTCATAGAAGGACAAATGCCCTATGATTTCACTTATATGTGGAATCTAATGAACAAACTGAACTAACAAGGAGAATGGAGGCAGACTCATGGATGGAGAGCAGGATGGCCCCTATGGTGGGGGGCAGGGGCGGAGGGGCTGAGTAAAAAGGAAAAAGGCCTCATGGACATGGACAATAGTGTGGTGATTGCTGGGGGGAGGAAGGTGTAAGGGGACTTACTAGTAATGGAAAAAATACAATGAAGATTAATGTTTTTCAAAAGGCTACCAGAATAGTGACTAAAATTGGAGTTTACTTACAGATGCCCTGAGGGGGTGTGGCCATTTCTCGTGCTGTTTATTCTAAATGCAGCCTCCATGGTAGTCTGTCTGACGTTAGTCTTGGCAAAAGCCTTTCAACCCTTTATAATTTATTTATAAAGTCCTTTCGTACCTTGTGTTAGATTTATTGCCATGCCTTATAATTTTCTTCTTTTATTGAGAACGTTATCATTTAAAGAATTTTTTTATCAGAATTTCCTTGTTTATAAGATGGCCGTTGGTTTTTGTATTAGGACCTCGTATTCCGCAACACAGATAAATTTCTGCATTCTAACCATTAGCCTGCAGAATCTGGGTTTTGCGTACGCAGTCAGACTGTCCCAAACAAAGAAGAATTGCTTCCGTGTCCATTCCGTCTGCACGCTGCATGTTTCTATTTACGGATTGACATCTTTATCATACATGTGTTTTCTATTTCATTACCTAATATTTTTTCTATTCAGAGTTATCAGACTTAGAAAAAATAAAACAAAACAGAACACATGGTTTACTTTGAATTCAGATAAACAACTTCTTAAAACCTAAGTGTATCCTCTACCAGAGCTGGGAACTGCTTATGCAAACGAGCTGTTTGTTGTTTAGGTGAAGTTCAAGTTGACCAGAGCATCCTGCACTTTATTTGACAACTCTCTTTAATACTCGTTTTCCAGTTGTGTCCTCTTTATTATTTTTATTTCTTGAGATAGATATATAGATTATTTATTTTTGGACTTTGTTCTGCTACATTTGCATTTAAGTCTGTAAATTAAGTCTCAGTGTGGTTTATCTGGGACCCCTGATTTTTAACATCTGGTAATTACATTATTATTGAGTTTAAAATATTTTCTAATGTACTTTGTACATATGTTTTCTCCATATTCTACCTATTTTCTCCAAAGGTATTGGAGAAAACATATTCATTACAGAACTATGGTAAACTATTCAAATAGCCATTATCATTAAGGAGATAGAGGTCTCCTATTTGTATAATACAGTATGAAAGAAAAACTTAAAGAGAATAAACTGCAGATAAATGTCACAACCTGGACAAATCTCAAACCCATGAAAAGAAGCTTGAAGACTGTCCTGTTTTGACCAGTGCTATTGTCTGTAAAGGTACAGGATAGGTTATTTTCAGGGAAATGGAAATATTCTATGTCACAGTTTTAGAGGTGAGTCTAGAGATAAGAGTACAAATTTTAGGAGTTGCATACTTATGGTTTGCATTTTGATGATTTGAAAAATTCCCTTTTTAAAAGGCATTGAACAATAAAGGGACCGATTATGATTAAAATCAGGAATGTATTTGCATCAGCAATTGTTGGTGTGGAAGATAAAGATATCACAATTACAAAAAGTATTGAGCCTTATTTTTCTTTGGACAGTTTACTTAATACTATAAACCACATTCTCCAATCCACTACCATTATGATGTTTCTAAAATTTAAAAAAAAAACAAAAAAACACCTCATTATCACCATTTTCTCTTTCTGGTTCTAGCTGATGCCTTTGGACGCTTACCAATTCTACTGTTTTTGGTTTGTTTCTCTCTTTCCTTCTGCTTCTTTGGCGGGGTAGCTGGGCTGCGCTCTCTCATACCGGCCTCTCCTACCTCTGTTCCCTCCTGCGTAGAATTTTATTAGCGTTCTATTTTCTGGAGTGGTTTGTGTGAAAGCAGTGCTATTTCTTCCCTACCTATTTAGAGGATTTCACTGGAAAGCCATCTATGCCTGAAGTTTTGTTTATGGGAATATTTGAAAGATATAATTTCATTGTTTACTCTGCTTTTGTGCCATTTTAACATGGTTGTGTCATTTTTCATTTCCACAAAAAATAATTCCAATTGCCCACAAATTCCCCAGCGTTTTAGAGGTTAGGCAGTCTCAAAGATGTGTAGTAGTTTCTCATTTTAGTTTTAATTTACAAATCCCTAATGACAAATCATTGTAGCAGTAATTGTTATGCCAAACTGTCCTTTCTATCTTCTAAATAAAAAGTAATGTCTTTTATTTTTGGTTATTTTTAATTGGGTTGTTGCTGAGGTTTTTGGAGATTTCTTTGCATATTTTGATACAAATCCATTTTAATATATAGATTTTACAAATATTTTCTTCTACATTGTTACTGCATTTTTTCTTTCCACATTTGTCTTCGATTCTCTAAATCACAGGTGTCCAGCCTGTGGCCCGCAGGCCGCGTGTGGCCCAGGATGGCTGTGACCGTGGTCCAACACAAAATCATAAACTTGCTTGAGACATCATGAGGTTTTTTTTTTGTGATTACGTGTTACAATGTAATTAATGTGTGGCCTGAGACGACTCTGCTTCTTCCGGCGTGGCCCAGAGATACCAAAATGTTGAACACCCCTGCCAGTATCTTTCACAGAACACAAGTTTTTAATTTTAATAAAGTGCAACTATATATATAGCTATAAATAAAGATATATAGATATGTATTCTCCAATCCAAAGTCACACAGGTATTTCTCTATTTTTATTTCTAGGAGTTTTATAATTGTATATTTAGGTCCACAATCTATTTTCAGTTCATTTTTGTGAAAAGTTTTGCGTCATTTGTTTCTAAGTGCATTGATCTTTTGTATTTGGACATCCAATAGTTTCAACAGCGTTTATTGAAAAGGTGATCATTTTTCTAAGAAACTGCCTTTACTCACGTGTCAGAGGTGGGCTGGCTGTGGGGTCTCTGTGTGCCTTACTGTTACTGCATGTTCCAGTTTCGTTCCGGCGTGGTCTGAGAGTGTGCTGTGTTTAATTTGCTTTAACTTGCTCAGATGTGTTTTGTAACTGAGACTGTGATCCCTATACGCTCCGCGTGACCTTCAGAAGAATGTGTATTCTCCTGGTGTCAGGTGACTGCTCCGCTCCTATCTGTCACATCCCGTTGACTGACGGGGCCGTGCATTTCACTGGGCCCTCCCTGGGCTTCAGCCCGCCAGGTCTGTCATTGCCGATGGAGGGGTGTTGAAATCTCCAGCTCTAATAGCGGATTTGACTGTTTCTTCTTGCAGTTCTATATGTTTTTGCTTCAAGTACTTTGAGGCACAGCTGCTCGCCCCTTATACTTCAAGAATTGTAAGTCCTCTTGCAGAATTAACCTTTTCGTTTTTACTTAATGTTCCCCTTTATTCTCAGTCATTTTTATTGCTCTGAAATTTGCTTTGTCTGACATCATCGTAGCTACTACAACTTTTTTAAAAATAGCATTCGTATAATATATATTTTCATATTTATTTTCTTTTAATCTTTCTGTGCCTTCATGTTTAAAGTAGGACTCTTGCAGACAACATGGAGTTAGGCCTTGATTTCTGGTCACTGTTAGGGGCTCTGAACTTGAATTGGTGTATTTAGACTCTGCTCATGTATGGTTTTTGTTTTTGTTTTTTTTTTCCGCTGCACCTGTTACTTGCTTTTTTCCCCCTCTTGTGCTAACTTCTTTGGTTTTAATCAAGCATTTCAAATGAATCCATTTTCTTTCCTCTCTTGGCACGCAACTTGTAGCTCTAAAGTATGCTCTATGCCATTTACAAGTAATCTAAGTTTGGAGGCCCTCAGGGGGGTTTAACTTTTTAGCTAATTTTTATATAATAGAACTAATTGAAAGTTTCTTTTTCACTATTGAGTGATAATTTTAGCAAATATAGAATTCTAGGTTGGTGTTTTTATCATTTTCTTCCAACATTTTATATATTTTGCTCCCACCACTTCTTGCTTGCATGATTTCTGATGAGAAGGTCACCATAATACTTATTGTCCTTTTTCCTTTATATAGTTACAGTTTTTCTTTTCCATCTTTTGGCTTCTCTCGAGATTTTTTTCTTTTGTTTTGTTTTCTGTAGTTTGAATGGAATATGTATAGGTGTAGTTATTTTTTTCTTTTTATCCTGTTTAATGTAGTCTATGCTTTTTGGGTCTATTGTTTGGTATCTATATTGTAGAAGGTTCTCAACCACCATTACTTTAAATGTTTTTTCAGTCTGTTCCCTATATCTTATTTTGGTATTCCTTTTACACCTGTGATATACCTCTAAAGGTTGTTCACAGCTCTAGGATGTTTTGTTTAATAATATTAATGATAATTATTATAATTATTGTTATTACTTTTCTCCTCGCACTTTAGTTTTTAAAGCTCCCATTGACCTCCCTTTAAACTGACCCATGTTCTCCACGGCCACGCCCAGTTCACCTCGGGGTCAGCCAGAGGCGTTCTTTGCCTCCCATTCCACAGCGACCCCTAGCATTTCCTTGTTTCATTCCTAGAGCTCCCTTCTCTCCCCTCGTTGATTCTTGAACATTTTCTAGTTCATCCCTTAGAGACACTGACATACCAAGTATGGCTAATTTCCTGCGTGGTACTTCTAACATACATGTCCTTCCTGAACCTGGTCCTAATGATCGCTTTGCTTCCTCAGGTTCCAGGCGTGTGACCGAACTAAAGAGCTTTGTTGGCCTGTGCACTTTGAACGCCAACAGAACGCAAACTGGAGTTTGCAGCAGAGAAAGCAAAGGTTTAGCTTTTATTTTTGTCAGGAAATGGCACCAAAACAGGAGTCACAGGTGAGCTGTTGCCTTAAAACCTGGCCCCGGGTGGCCTCTAGGAGACGACAAGTTAGGTCCTGGTCTCTGCCGATTGGCTCACACTAGGTGAGGGGAGTGTAGTTGGTCATCGCATCTGGACTTGATGTTGACCGTGGTGTCCCTCTATCTGGTTTCGCAAGGATGTGGTCAGTGGGGTTGATCTTTTGTGGGTCTGGAGCTGAAAACTGGGGCCTGAATGTTATCTCCAGTTTGACCAAACTCTGTCTCTGTGGGCAACAGACCCGCGGCTTTTTACCCTGACATTATTTGATGCCGAGGCGGCCTCATCATCCTGAGTGCTTAATGATCAAAGGCGTGGACCGGACGTGCAAGGGAGAGGGAAGTGGGTGTGTCGGGGGGCTGGATGAGACTAGTTTGAACCAAAATGAAAGGAGAAGAGACCACATTAAGGAAATGCAGTTTCTGCACGGTTACAGGTGCTCCTCAGTTTACAATGAGGCTACATTCTGATAAATCCATCATAAGTAAAACCATAACAAGTTGAAAAGACATTTAACCTAGTGAAAGTCAGAGCTTCCTCTAGCTGGTTTCTGCATACTGCGCGTTGTCTTTGCCCCATTACAACGTCAAAACACCGTAAGTTGAACCACCAGAGACATTTTGTGTATTTCTTGCCCTTCTTGCCTACCTCACAATGTTAAAATAGGTGGGATTTTGTTTAGGATAATAGGAACTGAGTTACACACTCTTCACCATCAGGTTTTTCATCGGTCACTCTCAGGAATGTGCTGGTTTAATGTTCTTTGTAATTGTAGGTGCCAGTGGGTGCAGATTCTCCTGGTGTTTTCATTTTGTTTGCTCTATCGATTTTCGGCTTCCCCAGCAGCCCCCTGAAGCAAGTGCTTGGGTGGTTCCACTCTTTCTGTCATCGTGTATCTACTGGCATTGCTGCCAGGTTTGGCGGAGGGTTACCGTTCTGTAATTATGATTAACCCTTTCTCTCAGTGGGCCTGGGTCCCCAGTGTCTGGCCTTCATAGGCGGTTGTGAAATTGCACGGCTCACCCCCTTCTCCTGCGGCTGCCTCACATGGAGCTGGAGAAATGCCCTTTTCAGGTCTTTAGTGTAAAAATCTGATGAAGTGCCTGGTGTTTAAATACACAAATGCGTGGAGACCTCCTGACTCAAGTAGTTTGCCTCTTTCACACTAATCTTGATTCAGCCTCCAGTAATTCTTCAAAATTATTATTTGTGTTCCTGAGAGTTTATAGTGCAACAGCCCCAGGAAAATAGATCTCAGTTGTAACAGTCTGGCTTCACCCCTCTCCTCCCATTTTTGGGGTGATGGGTTACCGTATAATTTCAGTTCCCTGATGGGTCCAAGAAAAGTTGTTGGCTTTTTGTTTTTATTGTAAGGATAGGGGTGACACCTTCTAATCTCTTTAAATGTCAAAGCTGACATTAGATGTTTATCATTTTTAGTACAAAACAGTTTTAAAGATGTATTGGTGTCCCTGTAACACTGTAATAGGAATATAGCTATTTATTTAAAAATAATTCACTTTATTTTATCCTTACTTTCCAATTTTTTAAAAAATATTAATGATAAGAAGATTCATATATGTTGTAAGAACAAACTTAAATCTATAATGGCAGTCATTTTTAATTATATTTTTTGCAAGTGTTAGATTTTGTGGCTTAATCCTACCTTCAGTAAGCCATCAAATTTTCTGATGGGTACAGGTAACTTTATTTCATCAAAAAACAGTTTGTTGTTTTAAGGAGGGCACATTTTCCCCACAACACTGACTTCCCATTGTGAAGTAAAACTAAAAAGAGTAATTTGTTTATGTGCAGTTATGGTCTCAAATTGTGAGTCTTATTGTTTGTGTGTGAAAATTCTGCTTTATGAGCTGTCACTCCTATCTTTATAGTGTATTTTGAGGATGGAAGCTCGGTGAGCTCTTTCTTAATTTAATCCAGTTCAATACACCACCGCCAGCTGTCAAATAATTTGTGGAAAGGCATTTTCATGTTGTACATGTTGTCCTAAGAGAGACAAAAGTAGAAAGTTCTTTGTCAAGTATGTAGCACAGAAAAGTAAACATCATCCTTTTTCATCCAATTGTATAAGATCATCTTTCTTGTGTACGGGATTAATTAGCACAGAATTAAACAAACTATTTTTATTAAGTTTAAAAAGTCATCAAGTAATGTCAAATTTAACCATGACTGTTTGTCAATAATTTGTCATTTTTTTCCAGCTTTAAAATGGCAGCAACGGTTATCCATTAATCAAGCAAAGGTTCATATTCTTAAAGTGCCCCCAACTTAGCATCGCATACCTCAGATATGTACAAGTTCATGTGTTTCGTGCACATGTGGGAGTTCAAAGCTACTCTAAAGTAAAAAAACACACAAAAAAAATACAACAACAACAAAAAACTTAAGACCATGTTTGCTTCATTGTTTTCTTGCATTGCAATCGTCAAACTTGGAAGTTTAAAGCCTGCTAAGAGGACAGATTTGTAGCTCTGCGCTCTTGTCACCCTATTTTCGGCTGTGCCTGTTTGTGGGGACATATACTTAGCACAGTGTGAGGAGTTAAAAAAGGATAACCTTGAGAAAAGATGACAGACGTAGCAGAGTAAGAATCACTTTGGGAACGTGGAGATATGGGTACACGTGCCCATGAGGACACGGCGCCTGGCAGACAGAATTTCAGCTGCACCCTGGCCTGTGTCCGTGCTTCACTGCAGACTAATCGGCTAACCGGGGACTTAGTTACCAGTTACAACAGAGCACTTCATCTCCGCCCATGCCTGTGAAGGCCTCACTCAGCTCGTCCTCGTGGCTGGTCGCTGAAAGCAGCTAGGACACCTTTCCTTGCGTACAACTGCCACCTTCTTCTCCTCTGGTCTAAAAAGCACTGCAAAACCCATGACGTCTTCATTTTTATCACGTTTTCTGTGCACTTTTTGGCTTGGATGCTCCTATTGGAATGTCTATGTTACATAATACCCCCTTTTTTAAAAACAAGGGAAACCTGACGAGAAACTGCAGCTGCTGAGCTCTACCCGCCGCGTCCCCCGCCACACACCGCGGAGGTTCCAGGGCTTTTTGGGGTTTTTTTTTTCACTCTTCATACCTTTTTACTATTTAGGATTTTTCAATCTTTTTCTTTTTAGAAACGATTGTAAAGATTAGTTGAGTATACTAACAGATGTAAGGTTTTAGAATATCAGCACTGATAAAGAAATAGTGGGGTTCTTTAATGTATGGTGATAAAATTGTGCCAGGTGTATATCTAACTCAGAAGCGTGTTACACAAGACCCACATAATTGGAACAAAAGAGCTAGCATTATAGTCGCGAGCTTTCTGGGGCAAACATTGGCATCTTCACTCAACAAACACTTCAGCTTACAATTTCATACGTGTTGCATTGTGAGAGGCTGAATGGAACAAATGCCGTCCCTTAAAGATCGGTGGAGGCGCGGCAAAGCCAGTGGTCAGCGCCGTTGCCCTGATGATTAGGTTTCGCTTAGCCAATGTAAAAAGTGCTACTTTTCCACTTCCAATTATTTAAAAGAATGCGTAGTTTTCTATAGAAATAGCTGATGACTTTAACATTGCATGACTGAGCTTTATTATATTTGCACGCTATTCTTGCAGCACAAGAAAAGAGGAGTATAAAAAAGGAACGCTGGAGAAATACAAAGTAATAATATTTTATTATGAACCAAATGCCAACATCATAAATCATCGAAAATATAATAAACATACAGACAATTACAGTTCTTTTGTACCCAAAGATCTTTCACTATTCTAAGCTACATCAATTAATAATTATTAATGAATATAATATTGATAAGAAATATTTTCCATCTAAAAATGAAAAGTAGCATATTATTCTAAAGAGTGAAATATATAATTAGTGCATTAAAATCTGATTATAGTAAGTGAATTATTCTGGTTTCTTAGTTAATGAACTGATATTTCTACTTAAATTATATTATTAAGACATTTTAAATAACATGTTGGACAGAGTACTATAAATATAATATTATCATTAATATTTCAATAAATTTTGTCACATTGTTAGTGACAAGTAAGAAAGTCTCATTATTTTCATTTGAAATATTTGAATTTTCACATGACTCAGAAAAAGTGATACACAAATTAAAAACTTAATAGTTTCCATGTTTACTTGAAATATCGGGAAATTTATTTTGAAACTGAAATCGAGCAGGAGTAGTGAACACAGAAACAATACAAGTGACACCAACAGTTGGAGTTTGTTTTTTGTTGGTTCGTTTTCAGTGCAGCCAATTAGAGGCCTGGCTGTAGGCTCGTCTCTGCGG
This sequence comes from Mormoops blainvillei, assembly GCA_004026545.1. Taxonomy (NCBI): domain Eukaryota; kingdom Metazoa; phylum Chordata; class Mammalia; order Chiroptera; family Mormoopidae; genus Mormoops; species Mormoops blainvillei. Next base: position 133,809 of record PVJD01004499.1, read on the forward strand.
ACATTCCCTCTTGCAGTGCGTGCGCCCTCAACGAGAATCACGAACAGTAATGATGTGAACTGCACCCGGCCAGCAAGAAATGAACTCTGGCTGTGCTGCTGATCCCACAGGATCACGTTTATATTTTTACAATATGAGACGAGGGGTCATATGGAGTCAGAGTCCACAGAGCGTCCTTCTGGCAGAAAACACAGAACCTTGTTTTAGCCAATGTTAGGTTGTTTGTGCAACTCCAATGAAAACCTGAATAACTATAGAAATGTGGGGAAAAGAATGGGTCCTAGGCAATTAGGCTGATTATCAAGAGATAATTTATTTCCTCATGGGAAACATGTGGCGGCTTGTAATGCTCCGTGGACCCTCCCCCAGCGCAGGGATGCCTCTGGGGTGGACTCACCCTCGGTGCACCCTGCTGGTCACATGGGTACAAATTGGATACACATTCTCAATATTTTAAAATTAATTAAATGCCTTTTCTTGTCTGATAATGCAAACACTGCCTTAGATGTCTAGAATTTCTCGTATATGATTTCTCATATCTGTCTGGATATTTCAAAACAAAAAATAGTGAATCTACCAAGCTTTGGGAAATTTTGTTATCGTGCACCAAGCCTTGTCATGGTGCAGAGATAGCTTGGTTGTCAAACAGGGAAAGAAAGTGCCAACCAGGAAGCATCATAAAGCCAAGCTGGAGTCACGTTGCGTGTCGTGCAGACTTCACTCCTACGACCTCTGCCCACTTCTCCAGCCTCAGACACCCTCACCTGACATTCTCTCATACTCAGGCCCCCAAATTGCTGAGCCTCCCGCAGTCCTCGACTGCATCTCATAAGATGGAGGTTCAGTAAGGGCATCACATTGCTAATTGCAGTGCAGCCGTTAACCTGTCTGAGTGTTTCATGCTCCTGGAATTAGTCTCCTAGGTGGGCATGAGCTTCGCCGTGACATTTTCTCAACCCCTGTCTTCACTTCAGCTAGTTTAGCATCTCCCATCTGGTTCACATTTACGTGGGAAAATGCGTCTGTCTCTGGATAACAGGTGTGGCAAGCACGAAGCTACCCGGGCTCTCCGTGGTGGAAGAGAGGGCTTCCCTGAGCTTGCGGCAGGTCCAGGCTGGCCCCTGCCCAGAGGAGGCACAAACATCAGCACAGAGGCATCACCATGTTCTGCTGGAACAGACCTGGGAAAGCAGTGACCCACCCTCAGAGCAACAGAATCGCACGATGCCGGTGAGGGTAACCGCCCTTCAGATGGAGCGCCATCGCGTTGTACCAGACACAGCGAATGAGCTCAAAGGGCAGAGAGTGTACAAGTGACCGGGTTAGATGACAAAATCCTCTGACTTTGTTACCGTAGGTAGTTAACTAGTTATTAATAAAAAGAGAAGTAGAGGGAATTGGATATTGAGCTTAAAAACCTGGGAGCCTGTTTACTTCACCAGGAAGCTATAGCTTCATGCCCTGGGGGTTCAGAGCATCGCTCCCCCAAGGGGACT